>PPHD01025623.1:0-11710 GCA_002909625.1 Bambusicola thoracicus
CTGCTGTTCACATGTATTCTCACTTCCTTCTGTATAGATAAGTTCTAGCTTTCAGCTTGTTTTCCTGACAGCCAGAACCTTTCAGTAGAGGCTTTGTCTTATCCAGGCATCCTATTTTCAAAAATACAGGGTTTGCGTTAAATGGCACAAAGCTTATCACAGTAGTCACTACAACAAATCTTGAATTTCTGCAAAGCATATCCTGCAAACAAGGCTGTAACTGAAGGTATAAATTTCTCTTGTTATAACATTTTTGAAATTAGTAAGGTCATACAAAGATTATATAGTAAAAATATAAAGACTTGACTGAAGTAAGGATGCCATTTCCAAGCATAGCATCTTGCTACTGAGACAGGACTGTCTAGGGACAGTACAGATCTTCATACACTGAAAATGCACTTCAATCTCCTAATATCCATCACTGAGTCTCCATCTCTCATGAACAGTGGCTTCGGGCAATATTTAATTGGGTAGTACAGTAATTTTTGTGATCAAGATATAAACTCATTACAGACTAGATTATGACTGACAAACTCATTTCACCTATGACCTAAACTGATTATGAGCTCAACTCTTCTCAGGTAGGAAGCTGATGTATAAAATTGTTTTAAACCCATAGCAGGGGATTTGGACTTTTTAGTGGTTTAATCTGGGATTTAAACCTGAAATCAGTTACTTGAAGAGCTGGCCAAAACAAAGTTATATGGGCAAAGCATATTTTTTTCTACAAAATGGAATCATTTTTATTGTTTAAAATAGCACTTTTTATGGGGGAAATACAAAACAATATCTTTTTATTTTAGCATTGGCATACTTGGATAGAATATCAGAAATGTGTCTATATGCTATGTTCTTGAGCATCCATTAACATTACAAAAGCTAAACAAATATTACAGTGATCACAACCTTCATAGTTTTGTGTGTTTCACTGACAGTTTTAAAAGATACTTTCCATTAAACACAATACAGCCAGCCCTAATGGCAGGTGTTGGTCAATGTCTTTCATAAAACAGATCCCTGAAAATTTGCCCCAGGTGGAGAACCCAACAGAAAGGGAAGAGATTGACTTTCTCCGACATCTCAGTATGTGGAAATTGGGCAAGGCAAAAATTACATTGCTGCTATTCAGTTAATAACTTTTAATTGTCATTAGAAGTCTGTCTTTCTTTGCAGAAATGAAGGACTGGCAAGCTCCATGCCTAGGTGAACAGACTTTTGAAGAACATTTCACTGCTGTTCCATAAGCTTACTGTTTTAATGCATTTTCCCATTGATCACTGTTTACCTTACATTTTTCACTACATATTTAAAATTGACATATATTTGAATACTTACCATTATATGGTCATTGGAGTTACTCATTTAGTAGGTCAAATAATCATTATATTTCACTAGGATGCTGGGTTTTAATTCATTTAACATTTTAATCTTCCATCAGTTTTTTCTTTAAGAGGATTTCAGTGCATATACAGGATTTGTATAAATCTGTGCAGTAAATTTATTCTTTAACAGTTTTATTCTAACATCAGAAATTCATTTAAATGAATTCCAGTCTATATCATATTCACTGCCAGTGTGGCTTTAGGTCAGGTTGTAATTGATGCACAAGCAATGGGGTATTAAAAGAGGAAATATCTGAAGCTGGAAAAGGTTCAAAAAATGAGCCACTCTAAGGCCATGGCATCATTCATACCTGATGGGGATAGGAGACAGGCTGCTAATAAACCATTTTGGTCCAAATTGTAGTATAGTTGCTAATTTCAGTTTTCACTGCAGTCAGAATGTGTGCTAAGGGAATGGTTGGCTTTAAAGTTTGAAGGGGCATGTCAACTCAAGAATGACTTATCAAGGGATAAGTATGGTCCCCTCTGTTGTGGTAATAAGTCTAGCAGTATAAGAACAATGTAGAGAAAATGCTGTGTTCTTTTTTTTTATTGAGCTTCATGCTATACATTTGACATATTCAGCTTTTTTGTTCTGATTATGTCAGTTGCTCTGTTGGTATGGGATACGCAGAACAGTAGCAGTAATACATGCTGTTTTCTAAGATAGATTGCCAATAACAAAGAATAACAAAAAAAAGAAGCTGAAGTTAGTAAGCAATTTTATCTATGTATATATGAGCAGGGAGAAAGAAGGTATGGGCAAAAGGAGCGTGATGTGAGTCATGTAAATTTGCTGAGCAATTCCTAGAAAGAAAGTAGGGAAAATTTGTTTCCTACATGTCTATGTATCTATACCCTGTAATATAAGTAAATAAGGACTGACTTTTTAGACTAGTAAGTAATATTGCTGTAACAGTGACCTTTTGACAGGGAAGTTGAAGTGCTTCACTATGAAGCTAGAGGTATGAGTTCATAGCTTGTTCCAGATTCAGCCTCTGTCTGTTGCTAGCCTTACTGTGAATAGCTTCTTGATCGTGTGCATGAAGTCAAAGGCACCAGAAATGCAGCTGGTTGTATAACACTTTCAGAGCTATTAGTTGCAGAAGGTGGTGTAACAGAATCTGAAAACAAATCTTCAAAAACAAAGGTTGGAAAAGACCACTGAGATCATCCTGCCCAATCATCCGCCTATCACTAATAGTTCCCACTAATCCATGGCCCTTGGTGCAACACCTGAATGTTTCTTGAACACCTCCAGGGATGGTGACTCCACCACCTCTCTGGGCAGCCCATTACAGTGCCTGAACACTCTCTCAGAGAGGTATTTCCTAACTTCCAACCTGAATCCTGGCACAACTTGAGGCCATTCACTCTAGTCCTATTACATGGCAGAAGAAATCAATGTTTTAAAACTGACAGCAGACATAAAACATTTGGCCAAAAAGTAAGCTGAGGAAAAAGGAAGAAAACGTGAGGAAAAATGCTGGTGTGACAGACTGTATTTGTATCTGTGTAAGAAAGACTATGTATCTTCATGCAAGTAGTTTTGTTAATTTCAGTGGCAGTATTTATGACCATATCTTTATTTTTTAAAGGAAAAACATAAAGCTAGATCCTTTGTTTCATTTTAAAAGTATTGCCCATACTGTATATCGTTGTCAATTTTTAAATTTAGGCTAAGGGTTAGGAGAGAGATCAGAGATGATTCTGGGGCTGTGGGTGGAGTGACTCTGCATGGAGGATGCTAAGGAATGGGGAAGGCTACAGAAAGATATCTCCTGAAATATTTTTTTCACTTCAGCCATAACTTGGGGGCCCAGGTTACTTGATGCACAACACATTTTAGGCTTATGATTAAAAGCATTAGGAGACGAATGATGTCTAGATACTCAGCTGTAGTGTGGTTGCTAAAGGGCTGGTGAAGGCGGTATACTGCTGAACAATTTATCCAAAGAGTTTTTTTATCTGAGTAGTGGCTTGTGGGTGTGGGCCAAACCTCAGCCCACCCTAGTGGTTAGGGTTAGGAGACAGACAGTCTGCACTTCCTTTACTCAGCCTAATAATCAGTTTTCCTTTTTCTTTTCTGAGAGCACTATATTCATAGAATATCCTTCTATCACATTTGGAGTTATGCCCTTAGGCTGGTGTGATGACTCTGTGTCTCAGGGAGTTTGTTCCTTCAGCTTGCTGCAGTCAATTTACTTTTGACAACCAAGAAATTTGATTTTTATAATGAGGCATAAATCACAGGGAAGGGATGTCTATAATGGACTTCAGCGGAGTTAGCAGCAAGAGTGCAGCAGTTCACATGAACAGGATTTTGTAATAGATAGCTGCACAGTAAAGGATGTACTCTTCATGAGGAAGGAGAATTCAGAGAAATTTTGGGTAGCTACAGTTACGTATCTTGGAGGTTTAAAGGCCAGTATTGTTCTGGTGTGGTACTTGGTTTGCTATGTAAGACTACTACTAAGCCAGGATGCTGGCTGAAAACAAAGATGGGGTGAAGTGCAGCATGCCTGAAACAGCTGCACTATGTCTCACTTCTCAGTAAACAGAGCTGCATGTTTGTTAAATTGAATTATACCTTTAAATTAATTCAACTGAATGTGAAGCAAATGAATTATAATTCTCAGTGAGGCTATAAATATGGCTTGAGAGAACCTACCATTACAAACAGGAAAAGCCTATAAAATATTTGCATGTTTACATATCACTCCCCTGTGGTGGATTAGTAAGCAGAAAGAATTCTAAAACCACAAGGGGAAGGTTTAAGTAGGATGATGCAGACATTAGTGAATGATTAACAGTAATTTCACAAAGGTGGAGAGGAAGCTGCTCATTTTGGAGAATCTCACAAATGCGTCTTGAACGATTAACTAAATTTAGTCTGAAAAAGTTTAAATAAGGCTGCCACTGATAGACACTACAGTGAACAACTGTGTCAAGACTTTCTGTATTTGCTGTATAGAAAACACACTGTTAACTAACATGAAGATGTTCAAGACTTCTTTCTGTCTGGGCTAGCTACCCCCTTGACACCTCATCTCCAAAGAGCAGAGGTAGTCACTTGGAGAACATTATGTAGTTCTCCTGGAAGCCCTCTAGCAGCTTGACAGAGTCTTCTTAAAAGCATATACCACACACACACAGTGTATATAAGTAGCTAGCTCTGCAGACCGGTGTGTGAATGAATAGGGTCAAATCCCTGTCCCCTCTGGTGAAATGATGGATGCAGTTTTCAATGCTCTTGACGTTTCTGCAAAGCTGTGAAAAACAGACTGTCTCTTGTGTCTGTAAGCGAACTCAAGGCTGAGAACGATGGAGCTCTCTTGTATCCTCTGCCCCTGCTTCCTCTCCAGCCTCTTCCTCATGACCCAAGCACACACATCCCCTCCTTCTCATTCTTATTGTGTCTTCATGAGTCTGACTGTAATCTGTCCCTGGCTGGCTACACTAATATTTTCAAATGCTGCTTACTGTCTTTCATGGGTAATACTATTTTGACACAGTTGGACTCATGAGAACAAGTGACATCTGTGTCATTTAATTGCTTTTCTTTCTTGTCAGAGGCAGAAAAAAAGACTAGTGCCCTTAATAACTTATGATTAGAGATGATCAGAAAATGAGTATTTCCTTGAAAGCATTTTGAGAGGAAGCACACATTTTCCATAATAAATAAATATATAAATCTTTCCATAGTTTTATCAAAACCTTTTTGCCTGTCATTTTACTCTATTAAGCATTCTTCCTTTCAGCTTTTCATGCCATACTTTCTGGTTTCACAGTGAATCTTTGGTTGTCTCAAGCTCCAGTGAAGAAGTGTTGATTGATAATGGTAGGCCAGGTAGATCTCTCTAATGGTTTTGAATGAAATTCTTCTTTCTACAAAGTTCCATGAATGCTATTAAAAATGTGAACACTTGGAAATGTGGCACACTTTCATGGTAGATATAGCAACATATAGGTTAAAGAACATCCATAATAAACAATGTTTACTATTAAGTAGACCACTAAATTTCCAGTCAGAATTTCTGTGGCTTCACAAGATGTGACAGAAATGTCTCATAGAAGCAGCTTCTTTTCTACCTGAACTGCCTGCTACTTTTATACTTAACTACCGAGTTCACTTGTGCTCCATCCATTGGCTTGGTTCCATGCAATGTACTTTGAATGCAGTTTGAATTCACTTTGAATGTTTAATGGTTTGGATATACTTACTATTTCACTTACATACTTCCTATATCATGATGTTTGCAGTCATAGTGTTATTCAAAGAGTAACTGCATTTCTCAGAAATCCTGATATTACTTCATTATTTATGTGGATACCCAATTCCAGAATACATCACTTGCCTTCCTCACAAAGATTTCCAAGATAACATTAATTTCTAATTATTAATTTCTATTATACTCATTCTTTCATCAACAGATTATAAAGCAAACAAAAGCATGTTTGGTTTCTGTTTGTATACTTCTGTATTACTGCACAAAGCAGTACCATAAATTAGTCAATTATCATCACAGCCACAAAAATTCAAAAGTCAAGACTGGGAACCACAAATTATGCTTGTTTGGATCAAGTTATTAAGAATGTTCAAATCAGTTTGCTTACCTGCTTTGTTTGTCCTAGGAGCACTTTGTATATTCATGAATAACTATCTCTACTGTCATTGCCTTAAATAAAGGGATGGATGTGTCAGAACAGCTTGCTAAGGCTCTTTTGAAACATTCTAGAATCTACCTGTGTGGATGTAAGAGCTTCTTAGGCTCAAAGTTGCTCATTAATTTGCTTCCAAAGATAGCGGCTCTGAAACAGACCTGGAGAGGATCAAAAAGATCATTTAGTTCCAAATCCCTCTGCCGTGGGCAATGCTGCCAACTATTGATCAGGCACCAGATCAGGCTGCCCAGGGCCCCATCTAGCCTGGCCTTGAACATCTCCAGGGATGGGACATCCACAACCTCTCTAGGCAAACGGTGACTGTGCCTTACTGTTCTTTCAGTGAAAAACTTCATCTAGACATCCAATCTAAATCTCCCCTCTTTGAGTTTAAAACTGTTTCCCCTAAAACTGTTTCCCCTTATCCTGTCACTATCAGACCATGTGAAAAGATTCCCCCCTGTTTATAAGCTCCTTTTAAGTACTGGAGGGCTGCAATGAGGTCTCCCCAGAGCCTTCTCCTTCACAGGAGAGCTCTCCAACCTCATCAGTTTCATGGCCCTTCTCTGGACCCTTCCCAAAAACTCTGTATATTTCTTGAGCTGGGGGTCCTCATGGAGCTGCTTTTTTTTTTTTTTTTTGGCTTCCTTGTGCATATTCCCCTTGGGCATGGACCTACCATTTCTCTGTGCAGCAGATCAGGTGGCCTTCCAGATGCATGCATGTTTTCAACAGCTAAGAGGATTGGAGCCACAGCTGTGCAGCCTGACTGTATGTCTGAAGCTGCTCTGGATCCCAGTAACCAGCTCACATTCACACAAGTAATCCAGGGCTCCCAAAGGTAGCTGAAAAAGGACACTGGGCCAAAGATTTTTCTTCAGCCTAAACTCAGGAGATTTAACTTAACTTTGATAACTTGGTAGTCATAGAAGCATCCATGATGTCTCAGAGGAAGTGTAGGACTTCTGTAATCTGGTTGAGAGGCGACAGGCATTTGTTTAGCTGGGTTTAGATCATCAGGTTGTATGGACTACGTTCTTCAGGTTAGTCCCAGGACATAAGACAGATCATGTATTTGTGGAATTCAAAATAATAAGGGTTACAGAGGAATTCATTCTCTGGCAGTGTTTAGATGATTTATGGCTAACTGCCCTGGATGTGTAGGTGCCTCACTGTGGCTGCAGATTCTTCAAGGTATTTACTGCTTCCTGTAAGTATGATCTCAGTTTTGTAAAGGATTAACATTAACCAGCTGTTCCACAACCATTTGGTGACCTAACCAAGACACTGGATTGAATGAATTTCTGTGATGTTATTGAATGTATGTTCTTAGATGGATGCAAAAAAATGCAACAAACAGTTCATTGAATCAGTCTCTTTCTCTGCATTCACTTCTTGGAGCAGCTGCTTATATTCACCCTCTGAACTCAGTAGTTTACTCCAACAGATATTAAATCAGTCCCTTTACCCCTACTGATTACAGAACAGGCAAAATGTACATGTGATAAAATGTGGAGAAATCAACACAAAACTTAAGTGTCCCTCACAGATTAAAAAAAAACAAGAGCCCTAACCTGAAGAGGTTAATGGCAAAACTTCACCAAGTAAATTCAATCTGCAGTATTAAAGCTGAATTAAAGACATTAAGCATAGGCAATGACATGTTTAAGGTACAATTAAAGAACGCCTCAAGCCATATTTGTCAGCAACTATTCCTGCCTAAAAAGTGTCTTATAATTAACAGAAGATTACCATTGAGTTAAATCTTAACACTTTGCATTGCAGATTTTCTGTAAACAAAGTGATTAGTTTGTCCTAATTCAGTGTTTCAAGCAACCTTTATGAAAGATCTATTTTACTAGAAACTACCACCCATTTCTTAAATTCAGCAGTTCTATATGACCTGCTTCCCTAAACATTCAATTTTTTTTCCACAAAGATTAAAAAATACACCATAGAATGAAATTATCTCAGCTTTGAAAATATGAAATTGCATCTGAAGCAATGCTTCAGTATGTAGTAATTTACTATGGTAGCTCTAAAGCACAGATGGGAGAGTATAGAAAGAGGATTAAACCGCTTTCCATATCCTAAACTTTATCAGGGATAACACAGAAAACTGTGTCATTCATTACTGCCTGGAGAGTTCTTAAGTGTTAACAATTTGTCTAGCTTATACATTAGAAAAGCTAGGAAGTTTTATTTTTTTTCATTAGCAATAACAGACTGCGACTGAAATGAAAGCCAAAGTTACTTTGCAAGGTTTATGCACATGCCAGACAGAGGAAATGAATTGCTTCACCTGGAAATATTGATCATAGTGCTTCTAAGTGCATGGACCCACGAAATAGACTGCTGAGAAATGTATTCTTTCCAGCCTATCTTTCTAAAAAGGTTGTTTTTGCTGCATCAGAAATAAAGAATAATGAGGCACTATTTGTGAAACTGGATGTCATACTGGGTTTGTGTTCATACACCGTGCTTCACATTACAAAATAATGACTTACTGAACTAAATTATTTGTTTCAGGATTAAGTTCTGAACCTATTAAAATCGAAAGAAATACCCTCATTAACATTTAGCAGACTTTGGATCAGGCCTATCCAAAGACTCAGCTGATAATACCGATATGTGCAAGAGATTACATCCGAAGTCTCGTTATCCCTTGTAATTATATCCCCTCATGTTTATTTTCACTTGCAAGCTTTTGTATCTTTTGTAGATGCTTCTGTTCAAGTTGTGGATTTAGATTTCTCAAAGCTTCAAAACTCCATAGCTTTTCAGTGATTTCTGAATTTCTACAAATCCAAAGTGATTCTGTTCAAATGCAACTTTGCTGTCATTTTGGGTAGAACAGATGACATCACAGTTATTGTTCAGTTTGTCAATAACCCTATTAAGATGACATGGATTTTAGTAGGACAGAGCAGCAAATCTATAATTTCAGGGTTTTCTAGTTATTTTCAACCACTTTACAGAAAAAAAGAGTGTGTAATTCAGTGTATATACATATATATACATACTTCTCTGCCTCACAAGTATACCTTTCCTCTTGACAGAGAGAAGTTCATGTAAAAATTATCCATAAGGTTTCTCTGTAAAATTCAAGTTAGACTTCTGTATGAAAGCTGGAAATATCATGCAGAGCTGCCTTGAATCTCACTATTACATGGGCTTTTTGCCTCAGCCTCCACTGGAAATGTTTGCTACCAGATCTATTTCTAGGCTCCTACTTGTGATATTCATCTTTGTTCCTACTGGTTTTTTGTAGGCTGAACTCTGTCTTATCTTCCGCTACTAAGATTAATATAAAATCGATAGTTTATATGCAAGTGTAGGATACCTTCTGATGGTGGAAAAATATCTCCTGAATGCTAAGACCGTGTCAGCAGACAGAGTGCCAAGAGATGTTTGTACAAGAACGGATGAGGATCTGGTCTCCAACAGTGACCATAATTGTTATTAGTCATAGTCAGAAAGATAATTCCAGCCCCCGTATTGTGCTTTTTCTTTTTGACTATCTAATCCCATAATAATGTATTATGCTTTGTTTGTGATATGTGGGATAAATAATACGTCTTTTCTAAGTAAGTGTAAACTGACACCCAGCAGAGCTATGGCTGTGGATAGCACCACTGTTAGTAGCAGTTTATGGCTCTGTGCTGGAATGCATACACATATATTTATCCTCTCCTACTCAATTTTCACTTGCTATTGTTTTCTATTAAATAAGATTTCCCATATCCACTCAATCTGACTGGGTTTTACAGCTGGGTGCTGCAGACAGAATGGTCTGCTGTGCCTGTAGCTTGTGCTGCACACAGCTATGCATAACAGCAAGCTACTAGTAATCAGATCATTTCATTTGGCTTTCCCACTGCCTTTACAGAATAGCTTCTTCTTCGCTCTGAGAGTTTAACACCTGCAAGTTTGCAAGGGGGGAGAAGCAGGGACACAGGCACTGAGCAGGGGGAGCTGAGAGAGGAAGATGCATGTCCTCCTTTGCCCCTCCAGAGGTTACACATTAGAGATAATCAAGAAAATTAGGGAACACCAACTGTATAACATACACTGCACAGTTTGCAAACAAACTGGAGAAATCAACTGCTTCCAGTTTCATTATGTAGAAAAGCAAGTGTCTTGGTAGAGTGTTTAGGACACAAACCTACAGCTCTGGAGAGGTTGATTCAGATTTCTTGTCACCTGCAAACTTCTTGCCTCAGCACCTACAGCTGGTCCTACAAAATATTTTGCAATGCAACAAATTTCGTTTCTGCTCCAATGAACTAATACTGGAGAATCCAACTGTACACTCTGTCAAGTGACTGCTCTAGGAGACTGGCCAGAGAATCGCATGCAAACATATGCACACATACACACTTTAGTTCAACAGATCTAATCAGTCTGTGTAAAGTAGAAAAAATAATTTAAGATTCTGAAGTGGAAACTCAGTTCAGACATGTCTCGCGTTTGAATGGAGAAATCACTTGGAAGATGAGAGCAGAAATCACGAAGAAAATTTGAACTCTAAATCACTGACTGAGAAAGGATGCTGCTGTTGCTGGACTGCTTGGTTGGATGGGGACCATGGCAGGGCATTGGAGCTCAGTGATCTTTAAGGTCCTCTCCTGTCTAATCCATTCTGTGGTTCAATGTTACTGTAATATAAGGCAGTAGGAGGAGGAAGTCCCATCCACACTCTTTCTTGTATCATCTACAAAGATTTTTGGGGTATGTTTGCTCTTAGGAAGGCAGTTAGACTAATTGAATGAATACATAAATTACAGATCCTAATTTAATTGAAATGTAGGGTAGCTGTCTAACTGCTAAATAATGTTAAGATTTCTATGGAACTTCCTCACAGAGAGATTTTACTTTTCTAAGTATGTTCCAGCACCTAAAGAACAAGGAAGCCATTCAAACTGAACGTTTGAAAATTGGTGTTTTGGATTCAGGCACTCTGTGTTCAGTGACCTCTAGCGACATGTCTGTTGATACCTTCTAGTGACGTGGACGGTAGGCTCAGCTGTGAGATATCATGGGAATAAAACCACTTTTCTTGTCATGGGGATTTTCAAAGGGTAGGTATGCTCAAGTTTGTTAGGTCCTGGATGTGATTATAATGGTACCACGTGTGAGTCAATGATGTATGTCTAGCAGAGCCATCTCTGAAGTTTTATTTACACACTATGAGTACATACGGTAAAACTGCTTCTGTAGCACTAAACGAATGTCTGTGCGTGATTCACCAATCTATTCCTGGTGAACGTCTGTGGTTTATTTGTTGATGCTACTTTCTGCATTCAGCAGTGGAGGGGTTTTTTTGTGTGTGCGTGAGCTGTTAGAGTAACAGGCAGTCACAGGGGGCTGGGTTATTCTTTGAAAATAGGTCATTGATCTGTAACTGTACCTACTGTATGTACCCTTTTTGTAAGTCTCTAGATTGTTCCATTTTCTCATAGGTTAAAAAAGCTTCAATAGTCAGGTAGAAGTTTCTATGCAAATATAGAAATACTGCTGTGCATGACAATCTCTTTTCAGACTCTCAATCCATCTATAATTCATTACAATGATAAAAAATGTTCCTGTTGAAAGACTGTTCTACCTAAAGCAGAATAACACTGAAATTACCTCAACAGGTTTTTTTCTGGATTGATTTTTCA
>PPHD01025624.1:0-11709 GCA_002909625.1 Bambusicola thoracicus
ATTGGTGTGTTAAACAGGTGATACTGAGATGGGCAGTTCATAGGCAGATTTTCATCAATGTAAATGAACACAGAGTAGTTGCTTCCAGATGTGAACTACTTCTGTATTCAGGTTTGCTCTTTCTGTATCAGACCTGAAACGCTCCTGATTTTCTGTCTTGTTTTGGAGGGTTACCTCAGCTAGCCTACAAAGACAATTGCCCTCGCTTCAAGCCCTACAGGGCGCTATGGCAGTAACTGTGCTACTGACTCATGGGTGTTGCTGAAGACTAGCTGACTACACCCTGGTGATTTTTATGAATCGGGCACCTCTGCCCTCTGAAAAATCTGATTTTCACGTATGTTTTTACATGCTTAAGCACCATAGAAAACTTGGCAAACTCTGTCAGGAGCAACTTTAGTCGGTGTTTTTGTTAGTTTTATTTATAAAGGAGGGAAAACTGCCTTTTTCTGTATTTTGAAGCTACAGTCAGAGTGTTAGTTTTCAAAACCCTTGCTCAAATACAGGGCAGTATTTTTTATGCAGGAGTTTTAATGAACTGAAACAAGGGGGAAAATAAAGGCCTATTGAACAGAAACTGAAAGTAATTCAGTAAAATGGTGTGTAGGGACTGCTGCGAAGGGACAAAACTGCTCTTTGAAAGTATTCCAGCATGAATACTAGGGGAGGAAAAACTATTTTAAAGCTAATGGACACTTAACAGAAGTAGTAATAACTACAGGCTGATTGTCACTGGGATTTGAAATTGTAAAATACTTTTTTCAGATACCTCAGCAGTGAGGTTGTGCAATATCCTCCCCATCATAGGGAAAGATAATAACAGATAACCAGTTCTAAATTACCCACAAATAAAAGGGTGATGGTCACAATCCAGTTAGAGAAAGAAACATTCGCTTACCTGTCCTAAGGATTAGGGCTCACCAAACGCTCCAGAGAAAGGGATCTCCAGGTAGAGATCCTTCCCTGGTGGCAGCCAACCCTTAAATGTGGCTTAGGGAGGGGTGGAACCCGGTTCCACCTGTGCTCCCAGGGCTGGCTGTGTTGCTACACCAGGTGCTCAGTCATTGGTTCAGGCCATGACTTAGCAATTCCCATACAACCACCAAAAGTAGTGAGGACAAAAAAAAAAAAATCAACTAGCTTCAAAGGGGAGTGCATCAGTTTTGTTAGAAGGTAATTCTGTTACGCAGTCACCTCTAATTGCGAGAGTTTGCACTTCATGAATCCAAAAGATCTCTTCTCATTAAATGTACTGTGTGACAGGTAGTTCCTTCCATAAAGTTAGGCTGGGCCGGGAGTAGACTCCTGTTGATTAATGGAAGCTTTTGTATCACTTTAAAAGAAAGCTGCCACTGAAACGTCATTTCCTGTTATCCAGATGAATGGCAGAACTTTGGAAGTCTGCGTATTACAAGGCAGGTGAATTTCACACAGCTGGTTATGGTCTGTAAACCTTTGTTAAATCTTACTCTGAGCTGGAAGTAGTTTAGGAAAAGAGTCTTCATTTATTAACAGTGTAACCATTACTATATTGATCATGACTCCACAATGCCAACTAGGCTTTCAGGATCCGAGTAAATACACCCTTGAAATCTGGCATGCTGCATTATGGATCGACACTTAATTCTGGCATTGTCAGTCTTTACTGCTGCTGTGGTTAATCCTTACCTTGTTTTATAAATGCAGGCACTGAATGACATTTTCACAGATCCTTTGCAGTTGTTCACAGACACAAAATTCTTCCACATAGCTTCCAGAATAAACTGTGGTAATCACTGCTTTCTTCGGACACAAAAAAGTTACTACAGCACACCTACTCGTTTTTATGTGAACAACATTAATAAGTAGGAAAGTTGCCTTCATTGATGTATTACATGCTAGCTCTTCATAGAGTGATAATACATTACGGTAGTAATATATTTTGTGCATTATATATACATAATATATATATACATAATATATATATTACATACATATATATACATAATATACTTATGTGTATTGTCTTTTTCTTAGATGAAGAATATAATGCGAGTGCTGGAACAGCATGAGATTCAGCCATACGAAGTTGCACTGGTCCACTGGGAAAACGAAGAGATAAACTATAGAATAGGAGAGTAAGTATTTTCAAGTGCTTGTGTTTATCCAATAGCTTACAGACTTCTAAAACAAATTCAAGTGAAAGCAACTAGTAAAAATACACTTATCAATTGGTCTTCTTTTTCAAATGAGTAAAGTAGGGAGAGAACAGTAAACAAATTCACAAATGTTGCTGAACTGCTAAACTTTCAATTAATGACCTTTATGACTTGGGTATACATTAGACTTTATAAATCATAAAGCTCCACATCCACACAACTGAACGTGTTCTTCAAGTGTCCCAAAGAGAACGTAAGTGCCTCACAGGGAAAATAAATATCCACTATTGAGACAACTTGGATTTTAAAGGAGGTACAGAATTCCTCTGCGTAAGCTCTAGGTTCAAATACATATTGTGTTCTGCACATACTTCACTTCCTAGGAGAGATACAGCTTGAGTGGTGTGTACAGATAAATCTGGCACCTATCTTGTCCTTCTAACTCCTTTTTTCATCACGGAGAGCAAATGATCTCTGTGGAGATGCTTATCGATGTTGTTGGTGATGTCATTTATCTGCAGTTTTCCAACAGCACCAAAAAACTGTACTCAGGAGACAGTAACACAATAAGCTGAGCTAAACGTTTATTTAAGGTAATTCGTTCAGAGGACGACTGTGGGGTTTTTTTTGTTTGATTGGTTTTTGGTTTTGTTTGTTTTCTGGCCGTTTGAAAACTGCGTGGAATATCCACTTGTGGAATTTGTGATCCCTGACGTAGTCTTAAGACTGAGGAACTTATTTTCAGTTATGTTTTGGTTACTTTTGTATTGAACATGAGTAAAGTGCAACAATGAGGGTGATAGCCATGTAGATAGATCATTACATAACCGATCTTACTTGCATTGATTGTTCTTTAATTGTTCCTTTACTGTTTGGCTTAGTCAATGAAGATGCTTAAATCTTGTTCTTACAGAGGGCAATCAAAGCTTCATAAGGGAGAAATCTTGTTAAACTCTGAGCTGGATACTGATGAAGTCGTCCTGCAGAAATTTGCCTTTTCAAATGCCCTTTGTCTCTCTGGTAAGTTAATAATATTGTATACTATCAACTCATTCTACAGATTGAGTGAAATACCATTGTGAGTGGGACTCATATTTTGAAAGGTTGGAGAAGACTTACGCGTCTGGCTTTGGTAAACTGTATAAAGATTGCGCATCAGTGGGAGGAATCATTTTTACTTTGTCTTCCTTAAATTTGAATTACTTTTTGCAATGTGTAATTCTTAAAGATGAACAAAACTCCTTAAGAAAATACTTGGCTAAAGACAGACATTCCACTAAGCATCCCATTGCCCACATTGGAGATTATTCTAGGATTGTCAGGAGTGTAGCCCAGTATTACAAAGCTGTCGGTGATCTTAATTGATCATGACATCATTAACAGAAAAAAAAAACAACTTGATACCAGCTCAACCAGGGAGAGTTGTAAAACCAATTTTCAGCTTGGGAAGTCTAGCAGCATCAAGTGTGTGGACTGGAGTCTCAGACCATGTTTTCCAGGATTGTTAGCAATGGCTGTGTGCCATGGTGGTATTTATGTCAGGAGGCACTGAGAAGAATTGAGGCTCAGTAGTGATGCTTCTGCCCGAGGAAGTAATCTCTGCTTCTTCAGACCTAGAACAAGGTAGTAAGTGGGAATAGAAACTAGCAGCAATAAGGCTGTCTTCAAGACTTTAAAGGAAAACCTCTACTGCTTTTAGAGTAAATTACAAGATTCATATACTATGTGGGGGAACATAACTTTAAATAGAAGACATCAAGAAACAGAATGCGTGTTTTGGAAGTGATACACTACTTGCTCAAGACATACAGCATAATAACTAAATGGTTCTTGACTGCTGAAGAAAGAGCTACTAAGGAAAAAAGCCTTTACTTTTGCTGTTGTTAAAGCCACAGCATGAAAAAGTGTTGCCATGTACAATGGAGCAAGGGATTTATTCCCAGGAGATACTTGGTGCCAAGTTATGTTACTGTGAAACACGTACACCATAAAGGAAGACAGTGCAACGTTCAGTGTTGTTAAGGGATGCAAGTATAGTTAAAGTCAAATTTAATACACAATAGAAGCTAACTTCTGTCAGATAATCACTGATAGCTGAAATGTCTATTTTCAAAGGCTAAATTAAATGCTGTTTAAGTCACTGACTTGGATTAGGGCTCCATACTCATAAGATGAATGTGAAGAATGCTCAGCACTGGGTTTATTGTGCTTCTTGACTAATACCATTATGATCACAAAAGAGTTTGAGAATTAAATCTTTCTGTTTAATTTCTCTCAGTGGATGGAGGTAATTGTTGGAACTGATCAGATGTTATTACTTCATTCTTGCTTGGAAATCTGAGGACTAAAGAACAGCCTGATTTCTGGATGTCCACATAGAAATCATCTTGAAGGCTCAAGTTGAGACACAGTAGAACTTGTATTGGTACTACGTGGGATTAACAACTTCCACAGAATAGGGGTTTTGTTTTTGTATTTGAAGTTAGCATTATAATCACCAAAAGAACAAAATTGGAGGTTGTCTAAGTTTGGATTTAGCTTCAACAAATACAGGTGGTGGTATCTCTAGACAAGCTTATTCTCACTGGCTTGAGCACGCTTCATCAAACACAGGACAAATTGAGCCAAAGTTCTGCACAACATTGTAGAAATGCAGTAGAAACTTGACTGGCACCACGTGAAGTCAGTTTGACTCCAGCAATGCTAAGTATTTCAAGCTTCTGCAATGCCTCCTTGGAATGGAGTTTGCAGAGGCACTGATACCCAGTGTAGCACTCAAACTTACCTTCCTAAGCTGAAGCAAAACTTCTCCAGGATCTGAACCGATCCACTGGAGAGCAGAGTTGAGCTCACGGTGGTTCTGCAGGCAGATTTGTGTCGTTACACAACCCAAATTTGTCTGTAGATGTACGAATACCATTGGTTGTACAGTCTAATTGGTAACTCACTACAGATATGTTTGTGTCAGCATGTCTAGAGACAGTGCTGTATTTTGGCAGATGTAGATGATTACTTGAAAACATACATACCTGCCTCTCACAGCACTCTGCTTTGTCACCTCTGTGTTGCAGTAAAACTGGCTATTTGGGAATCGTTATTGGATAACTTTGTGGAATCTATCCAGTCAATTCCTGAGGTGAGGTCTTGTTTGTACCTTTCTCCTCATTTTCTCCTGTGCTTTGTAAAGTCTGGATCAGTCTAGGTACAGCCGAAGATATAGAAAAGAGCAACTGGATACTTAACACATTGGACTGTAAATCCATCAAGATAGAAAGCTCAGAACATCTTTAAAGGGCTGGGCCAAGAAAGCTGTAAAGGGCTGGGGCAGCCTGTAAAGGACTGGGGCACAGTGTGGGGAAAACTGCATTTAAAAGCCTGACCAAACCACTTTCTCTTGAGGTGTAATTAAAATAAGAAGTCTGTATCATGTTGCATACAAAAATAAGATTCACAGGGTTCAAAAGATAAATCCTCATTTATTTTTAATGAAGAGAATAAATAGTAATACATTGTTTTAAGCGAGGAGGAAATATGTAGAAAAGCTAAACAGCAGCAAGGTAAAAAGAACGCTGTCATGCCTTAAAAATAGCAGTAGTATTCAGAGAGAACAAATGGTTCACAGAAAGTGTTCCAGGATTCTTACCTGGGAGAATAGCTGAACGACAGTACTCTTATCAAGCTAGATAAGCAAGGCACTATGGAAACCAAACTTAAGTGTTATTAAATCTGATACGTGTTTAGATTTTAACTCATATATACTTCAGGCTGTACAACTTCAGACTTCTTAACCACTAGTATATGCTATTTGATCAGGCAGGTAAAACTTGTTACTTTGCAGATACTAAAATCAAGAAGGAAGGTAAAACTATCTCACGCAGATGTCATGCAGAAAATCGGAGAACTTTTTGCATTAAGGTAACATTTTTTGTTACACTGAAGATAATACTATACGAAAATTCAAACTCAAGTCATGCATGATACAAAGACACCAGAAGTACAGTAGAAACTTTGGAGCAGTTCAGTCTGGCCTAAACAGAGTGTAGTAGCAGAGGGATTCCCTCAGCCACCTTCTGGCTCAAGGCAGTGTGTGCTGTTGTGGTGGTCAAAGGACTGTTTCCCACTGATTCACCACTCAGTACCTCAACTGTAGACAGGTGTTAAGCAGCATTCTGTAAATGGACTGATTCCACACCCTTTTCCTTCTCTGGGTTCAGGAATGCAGTTATAGTACGTACTACAGTATGCAAAAGGATACTGGGAGGAAGCACAGGGATTAGCAGAATTGTGAACTATGGCTGAAAGTTAGAAAAGCTTTTCAGTGATTTGACATCATCTGCAAGTTCTGTTCTTCCCCCAGACTCACTGGAAACAAATGCTACATTGCAAGGATTACATTTTATCTCTCTCAAGTGAAAAGTTGTTAATACTACACACTTTTTGGTTTTTTTTAAATAAAAACCTTGCAAAATCAGTGAAGAAAGAGGTTAATGAAAACACGGTTCCTATTTTAAACACTGAATTTTATACCCATGCTTGGAGGACCTTTCAGTAAATGTGCCACAGTGATCAAAAGTTCAAAGACTTACGTGAGCAGTAGGTTGAGAGACAGAAGACTTTATCTCCTAGCCTTTATAATGTTGAGACAGTAGCCTGGTCCTGAACTGTGCTCCCGTCCCCAGTGAGCACTGCCAGTCACACTTAAGAGTTCTCAAATAGAAACAAGCTGTTAGGGACCTCCCCCATAACTTTAATTCACATATTTGATCAGCTTCAATGAGCTACCAGCATACTGAAGGACTTCTGTACAGCTAGGAGAAGTCAAGGAAAGTGACAAGTTAGGGAGGTAATGTTGCCATAAGGCAAAAGCAATTAATGCATAAGGTGTGCATATTACAGTATTCTTGGAAAAGTTTCAGGAGACGTTACTAGTTTTAAACAGTGACTACATGTGTGTTTTTATTATGAATGAGATTCTTCTCATATTTTACTTAACAAGAAAAACTTTGTAATTTTTATTTCAATTACTATGTAAATATTTGCTCCTATATGCACCAGAAGGAACTTTGAACTACTGCAGTAACCATTCTTTTTAGACACCGCATAAATCTGAGTTCAGACCTGCTGATAACACCTGACTTCTACTGGGATAGAGAAAAACTGGAAGAGCTTTATGACAAAACATGCCAATTTCTCAACATTAATCGCAGAGTTAAGGTAGGTGTCTTCCTGTTGCAACAATTTCCCATACTCCATTCAGCTGTCATTGGCTCAGCCAGGCTCCGTGGATGTCTATTTTTCTTTTATGAAAGTCAAAGACCAATAGGCTCCTGTACGCCATCCCCCTTTCTGTATTCGTAACCCACTCACATCTTCTACCCAGTTTAGGTTAACAGCCCTGCCTCAACCACCTAGACTTAAATGGATTGTGTACTTCCTGAGCCACTAAGTTAGGCTTTAAATAGTTGTAAGAAGAGGAGCTTTAATTCTTTTTCTGAAATGTGTGCAAGAAAACAAGTTAAAAAAAAAAAAATGTGATGTGAAGCAGTCTTCTTACTGATGACATAATCATCCAGGTCAGTTCATTGCAGGGCAACGTAATGCTTACTGCTCTACCAGAATAAGCATGAGATACCTCTTCCAGCGGTACAGCAACCTTACATACTTATTTAGTTACTTTTGAGGCATTCCCATAAGCTGCATGTTATTTGCTTGCATTGATTTGTGACTAAATATCACCCGGTAGCTGTTTAATACCTTCATATGCATATCTAAATTTGTATTTGTTTTTTTTATAACTCTATTGAGCTAAGAGTTGTATTAGAAATCCCATTGCTTGTGCATGCTACATCGCAAGACTTTGCATTCTGCACTTTCACAGAAATGTTAATAGCTTTCTGCAGTGAGCCCCTTTATGGATTGTTTCTTTAATGATCTCATACAATGTGGAGAATGTAGCTTTGCCCTGTGTTTGAAATCTGTTGCAGGTAATGAATGAAAAGCTTCAGCACTGCATGGAGCTGACAGACCTAATGCGAAACCACCTGAATGAAAAGCACGCTCTGCGCCTCGAGTGGATGATAGTAATACTCATCACCATAGAGGTTGGTTGTGGTGGGTTTTTTTCCCTGCTATCACATTGAAGAATGTAATAATAAGTGCAGTTTATATACCTCAATTTGAAAAATCGAGATTAGCTTATTCATGTAACGTATAAGGGGATTAGTCTTCAGTTCTTTGCAAGTAGCTTTTGAGTTGCAGCTATAGTTATTTTCTGGCTTACAGTCTAAGCTGCTTTAAAGATTGATAGGAATTGTTCATTGATTTAATGATGTGTTTGCTATTTCACAGGTTATGTTTGAACTCGCAAGGGTAGTGTTCTGACATCAGAATAAACTCTGGAAGGAAACCGACAAAACCATAATGACCACATGGCCAAGAAAATTCCTGTCTTACATGCTTCTGGAAAACAGTGGAATTGTCTCTCTTGATAAATATGTACATGCTCTACTCAAATAAAGAAATTGTGAACATTATGCCAACTGCTGTAACAGTGATATTAAAGAAGTCTTCACCTGTGGATGTGCTAGCGTAAAGCTGAGGTACAAACGATGCAGTTGTAGGGGAATCCTGCCAGTCATTAGGCCGGATACAGAGCGCTAGCATTTTCCTCCTTACTGAACAGAGACAGAAGGATGGACCCCTTCTGGGCTGACCTTGTTAATTAGCTGACAGATTCTTGTGCCTTGTCCCCTTGACAGTTAAAGAGATGCTGATTATTTAACCACTTCCTGCATTTCTGATGATTCCCCAGTCTTCCCCAGCTCCTTGGATAGAGGTGATACTGCCCTGAAGAAGACTCATTTCCAGGAAATAAGCTTCTTACAACACTGCTATTTGTTCTAATCAGAATAGAATCGGGCAGAGCTAGGAAAAGCATCTGACTGACTACAAGTCTGTCCATTGTAAGCAGCACTAACTCCTCTTTAACAGTAGGCTTTTCTCCTCAGAGAATCGAAACAGGTAATACCTGGAGATCTTGGTTCTGGAAATAGCTCAACTACCAGTTCTGTGAGCTGCTGAGAAGGCCTGAGCTGTCAGCCCCATTCACAGGAGTGAATCAGTCAGCACAACAGCTTGGTGACAAAGCTCACTAGTAACTGCAGAACAGCTCCTCAGCGCTTATCTCTTACATAGGTTTAGAGAAGTAGTACATTAGATCCATTAAGTGGTGCTTGGTTTTTCCTACATAACTACTGTAACAGAGAATTAAGTTAAATTTTAACTGTCATTATTCCAGCAAACTTTTTTTTCCTTAACACAGAAAATAGGCTTCCTCTCCTCCTCAATTTAAGTGTAACACCTGAGCCTGAGACACTGTTCCCATTCATCTCACACATTTAATAGTTTCAGTATTTCAGCTTAAGTTGCTAAAATGTAACCCTGCAGGCCAAATGCATCCATCAACAAAAGTGCTTTTAACAAAGGCATTTGAGGACTCCAAGAGGCTCTTTAAATGCATGAAGCATCTAAGTTTGAATATCTCAGGTGTTGCGTCTTAAGACGGTGCTTAAGAGTTAGCAAGTCAAACTCACTAAAACAACAGAAGCATGGTTAGTTTTGCAACTTTACATCAGTTTCTGTCTGCACAGATGATGAAGGTTGTGAAATCCCCAAGTCTTCTCCAAGATTCCAACCCCCTTTGCTATACTGAGCGACTATTCAGTGTTACTTATGCAGTTAAGCTGTAGCTGCATATTAAGATTTTATATCAAACTGCTTCAACCATGTATCCATTGGCAGCTGCATCTCAAGCCAGGGTTCAGGTTTGTTTTCAAGTGATGAACCGTGCAGTCTCACAGAGTGAGAATATCTTCACCACATTATACAGAGAGACCCCAGACCAAGCCAGGAATACAAATGCACCAAGAACTTAACTTGAGCCTTCGCAGCAAAATGTGATAGCACAGCAACCCCCCACATGGGGCAGAATTAGCATATTTCTCCCATCTGCAATCTTCAGCCCTGCTTCAAGCTGGGCAGCTGACAGAAGTCCTGTGCAAGTTTACTGCATGGCCCAATTAGCAGGGAGTTCTGTGGCAGAGACAAGATTAAATCCAGTTCTAGAAGCAAAAAACCATTGTGACTAAAAACATATCCATCTTATTTGTCTCATCCCCTACACACCTTCCTAGTTCAACTGCAAAGAACTTTCTTCACTACAGTTTGCACAGTTCAGTTAAACTCCAAAATGGGTCTATTCTAGCCCATGAGGATCTTCTAAGGAAGAGTGCAACAGTAGCAAATACAGAATGTGACAAAAAACAGACAGCAAGCCTGGTGTATCTACAATTCTTAGAACTGCAACTTTCTAATGACAAATGTAATACAAATTAGACCATCCTTTATAGAGACCCCAACAGTGCTGACAGCTTCTGTCAGATCACATGAAGGACAACTTGTAGATAATTACTTTCTTTGATGGATCTACTAGAAAGAGCTGTCAGAAGACGAGCCGCTTCTACAGTAGCAAAGAAAGCTAACAGGACTCCTGACTTCCAGCAGAGTTTTTGCAGGGAACCTCTCTACTGGCCACAGTCAATTGCTTCATCAGCACACCAGCTCTGTATATGAAAAACTTTATGCAAATGACACCTCCCTAAGATCCCAGCAAGGATAACTTACACTCGGTCCAGGTGGCTCATAAGAGCTTAGAGGACGATGACATTCTTGCTAGCTTCAAGCATCTATCACCTGAAACAAAGATTCTCTTCCTTTCTCCATTCTAACCTAACCCTAGGAACAGGACAAGGTTCAGCCCAACAGTGGAGAGATGAGTCAGATACTATCTGTCCACCTAAATGAGTTTTACTCATAGCTAAGTCACAAAGTTGCCTTCTAAAGCACACAGAACAAGAGATGATTGACCTCTACAGAAACAACTTCGTGAAAAATCTTTTCCAATTTTGGACACTTCACATGTAGATTGATTAGGAAATTGTAAAAGCAAGTGATGTACCTCTTGCTTTTACCAGTCACCTTTCCTAGACCCTCAAGACAAGGAAGGATTTTAGGTTGGAAATTACTGACCTGTGAGGTAGAGCCTTTCTTCCCAAATGGCATCAAGCATCTGTCAAGCGTCTTGGGATCCTAGTCTGCAGACTGCTTGATGATGGCCTGACAGCTACCAAAAAGATGTACGGAACTTGAGGTACTTGGATACAATAAGTAATGTGCAGGGATTTAAAAAACCAAGCCTGCAGCCCAAAACACTTATCTTCAGGTGGCAGAAAACAGAGCTTAAACTTTGTCTAAGCTATCTAAGGGGAAAAGAATGTGTCTTGAGAAGTACATAAGACCAGCTGAGAAAAAAAAAAGAGATGGTGATTCCTTACAATGAGAAGGAAGGCAAAGATCTGATAGCCTTCAAAAATTATTGTGCCGTAACTACGCATAGTACAAGGCAGCCCATTTCTCCTGACCCCCACAATGATTTCTTACCAACACGTGTATTCTGTACCACACCTAAAATCCAGGAGGCTGGGTCTCAGAAACTCAGAAAACTATGTGATTG
>PPHD01025625.1:0-11709 GCA_002909625.1 Bambusicola thoracicus
GTGTGTTATCAGCATTGTTTTTCTCCTAGAACCATAACATAGCATCATACCAGACACTCTGAAGAAAACAATTCTGTCCCAGCTGAAACTGAGACACCACTGGAAAGAAAGCAGTGGTCCTGCTGTCTCTGACCTAATCCTTATCAGGGTGTCCGCCCTGGAGCCTTCATGGTGGTTTTAATGGCTCCACCAGCACATGAGAAACTGCAGATGGGGCCAGCAATTCACATGGAATTGCTTAGTCCTCTCCATATTGCAGCCGGCATGAAGGATGGAACAGATGTTGCAATTCCCTGATAGAATCACTTGAAAGCCTTATTTTGTCATTACCCACTTGTGCATTGCAGCACACGGGATAAGGGATAATTCCCCATATTACAGCAGGGATGCTGTACCGCGTGCTCTCTAACACCAGTCTGCCCGATGCCCACCTGCAAGCCTTGCTGCTGGTGGGGCTGGGCAGACTCCTGGTGGAGACTGTGCCCTTTAACATTTCCCCATTGAGGAAACCTGCAAGGAAGGAGAGACTTTAGAGCAAGCAGTGTAGCAAAGCAACCTATGAAAACAAACAAACAAACCAAACACACCTAATTACCATGGACCCCTGCAGAGCAGCTGGCTCATGCTGTGGGATGCGTGCGTGCTCAGTCCAAGTTACTCCGTGCATGCTGTGGAACCAGCACAGAAGTGGCATCCCCCTGCCCTGAGTTATCACTGCGCCCTGCGGACAGCAGCACGGCAGATGGCTGCACAGATCAGCTGCTGCCTGGGGCTATGCCCTACCTGCCGCCCTGCCTGCCACAGACAGGACCAGTGCAAGAACACTGAGACAAAGCCAAGAAATGCACAGTTTCAAGGGTGGCTCAGCTGCTTCACGTAGTATGAGGTCCTGCACCCAGCCCTGTTTCAAAGCAAGTTTGGTGGCTCAACCTCAGAGAGGTGAGACCTTTCTTGGAGGCCTGTGGTGTGCAAGGAATGGGCAGCCCTGATGGCATGTGGTGTGACACCCCTCACATTGGGAATTAAGGCAGCACCATCTGGGTAAGCATCCCTCTCATTTGACACTATTGCCTGCGTGGCACACAGGAGCAGTCAGACCAGCAGAAGAAGGGAGGAGCACCGCTGACAGCGCTCTCTGTGACCACTAGGGAAACCAAATATGTGCTTGTAAAGCCACACAAAAATTCCAAGTATTGTGATGACTTTAGCTGGGTGTAGGTGTAGGTCTGGTTAACGCCTGTTCTGCTGCTGAGAGGGGACAGGGTTGTGACGCACGTGGGAATTTCAGAGGATGCAGCGATGGTGTTATGGAACAGCTGTGAGGCCACACCAGTCCAGCTGCCTGGAAAGAGATCATCATCTGGTTTCTGCAAGGAGCTGAGAGCAGTGCAGTCTCAGGCCATGCACTCAGCTTCTCTGGGGAGTTAGGAAGTTGAGCTTCTTCTAGCGTAGGGTTGGAGTAGCTCCATCAAGTGTGGTTGGTCCAAGACTCCAAAATCTCAGTGCCTGGGAGGAAGCTTACCTTGGGTCCTTATGTCCCTAGATAGGATGCATCTGTGCTAAGAGGTACAGTCAGGCAGGTGGCTGAGGACATCTCCCACTCCTAAGCTTTCCAGAGCGTGGACATTGCAGCCCTGCTCTGTGCTGCTGCGCTTTGGTCCCTCTCCCAATGCTATGTGTCTCCACTCCACTACCCAGATGTCCACCACTTCTCTCTCTGGTGTACATGTGCCTGTCATATCTCTATGCTTCTGCAGCTTCTGCTGTTATATCCAGGATATGATACTCTTGTTGTGCTCCGCGACTGCCTGAAAACCCTCTGCCCTCCTCTAAACTCCGTCAGTGCTGCCAAGTAAACCGTATCTAAACATAGAAAACTGGCTAGCAGAGGTTGGGAAAGCACCCAAGAACCCGGCTCATTTCCATTCCCTCCTAACACCCACAGAAATCTCATGAGCACTCCAGCCCCACACACCAGGCACTTTAGATACCGGGCTTTGAAAAATTACCATAATTTCTCTTTTTGGCTCAGTATTCACACAACGCTAGCCATTCACCATAGGAAGATGGAATATAAGGAAACCGCTAAAAATGACAGAATCTCCCTGAAAAGGTCCAAATATAGTCACAGCTCTGGGAAGAAGGTCTTATTTTCTAGCTTCTCTCCACCAGTCTAATAGTTCAGACTCTTTGAACTTCACATCCGTGCCTGGCAGCCCACAAAAGTAAAGCTTTGATCCCGCAGGGACTTTCCAGCTCAGTGCTTGGAAGAGCATCCGTCAAGAGCCTAAGTTTCTACAGAGCCTTTGAATCGACATGCTTGCATACATTGCCCGAGGGAAGGGAAGGCCTGTGGGTCAGTGGTGGCTGCAGACCTTGGCTACTCTACGCAGGCTCCCAGAGACTTTCTTTCCCAGGTTGGAGTGGCACAAGGAGAAAATGAGCTGTTGTTCCTTCCCCTGCGGGGCTCAGAAACAGTGCTGCAAAAGCCAGGAATGAATAATGTAACAGCGCAGTAAGAGATCTTCCTGAGCACCATTGGACCACTTGAGGTGCCCATCTTTGGTTGAAGCTGAAACAAAACCCTACTGGCTCCTTGGGGCAGACAGGAAGAGCAAGGTTCATCTCCAAGTAGGTTAAACAGGAAGGAAGGACGCGGAGCAGGAGCCCTCACCACCAGCCATGCACGCCTGCTTTCAGAGGCCAGATGCCGCCAAGCACAGATCTCCTTACGTTTGTTTTAAAGCTTGAAGAATCTCTTGAGATAAACATCCTAAATTAAAGATAAAAGCATTGTGGGCTTGCTGGCAGCCTCCACCCCCCTCCTGGGCAGATAAGCTTGAGTCATACACCCCCTTGCCCAGGCTGTCACCCAGGGGTGCCCTTCCCAGGGTGCCCAGAACACCCTACCCGTGCTGCTGCAGCTCTCCGAGACGGCAGAGTACCCGCACAGCACTCGCCCCACTTTCCGCTTTTAGGATCCCTCAGGAGAATGCTAAACCCCGGTTGGCCTTGGCTGTATTTAAAGTGATTGTAATTCACATGGATTGGGCCGTGGTTATAAGCTGAATTACATTCCGATTTAGCGGCGGGGATTAAGGCTCTGTATTTTAACTTATTAACCCAAGCTGTATTTGAAGACTCCTCTTCCTGCCCCTCTAAGCTCCTGCACAAGGAGACACTGGGTGGTGTGGGGCAGCGGTGCAACAGGAGGGGGCCAGGAGCACGCTGCTGTGCAGCCTGGCACTGCTGATGGGGGGAGCTGCTCCTGCCCTCACCTTGCTGTCCTGCAGCCCCTGCTCTGGGTAGGGCATGCCGGAGCTGCGAGCAGCACAGTATGAAATGATCCCCATGGCTGCAGCTCCTGAGCAGGCAGCCCTGCACCTCCAGGCCTGGGTTCACCTACTTGACTTCTTGTTGCCGTCAGACAGGCAATTGAAAGCAGCCCGGGCACACTCTGGAAAAACTTCACTCCATTTAATATTTAATGAAAACCCACTGTAACTGTCATGTCCTTTTCTGTTTTCTCTCGCTAACACTGCTGGCTGCACAGGTATCTGCGTGTAAACAGGGCCGGTTTCCTTTCCACTCGGTTGCATCCCCAGCTTGGGGCACAGCTTGTGATATCCTTACTCACCTTCAGAGGAGGTCCTGGGGCAGGCCTCCCAAAAACTGTGGGGCTCCCTGCATGGTGTCGAGGCCATCACCACCATCGGTACCTGAGGACATCCCAGCCCAGCCCAGAGGCACGGCAGCTCTAGAGATCACGGCCACCTCCCAGTGCGATGTTGCAGGATCACAGCTGCCACATGGTATCCATCTTGCATCTGTACCAAGAACCCAACACTGCACACCACACCGCTTCCAAAACTGGAACCCAGTCATTGTTGGCAAGGTGGGAGACAAGGCATTGCACTTTCATGCCCCTGACAGTACTGAACCATTGGCTCATAATGCATTCTACTTGATCCCTCTGAACAGCATGCAGCTCTGCTGGCAGAGCAAGGGAAGGAAAAGGGGAATATGTTGTCATGAAACAGTTTGCCCCGTACAAAACTAAGGAGCAAATTCCTCTCATTTTTTGCCTTCTAGAACGAAGTGCAACATAGAGGGAGGTATCTCCTGGCACATGGGAAGCAGGAGAAAACCTAAAGGTCACACCACCTGTACCTCTTCCCCTGCCCCAGAAGAACTGACTGTGCATGAATCCTATCAGGGGATGCTCCTGCCCTCCCGCTCTGCAGTATAGACAGCAGCTGTGGAAGGAGCCTCTGTCATACGCAGTGTAACCCCGCCAAAAGGAGCAGACCTGAGAAGCGTGTCTGCCGGGAAGAGTGGAAGCAAAAGTAGCGCCCAATAAGTGCTTTCATGACAGGGCTGCACCCCATGGCCGCCATCCTCTTGAACTCCATGACAGGGATGTTCTGCTGACAAGCTTAGTTTCAGCTGAGCCGTGGCATCCTGTTAAGGGAAGGGAAAGTTGACACAGAAATTCTTCCCTTTTCCAAGTTAACTGGAAATCAGAAACTCAGCTTCTCCTACTCCTGGAAAAAGCTATAGCAACTCCTTTCTCCCAGAGTGATTTCATGAAGGACACTAAATGCCTCGAGCTGGGGGAGGCAGAGGCCATAGGGATGGGAGAAGTCTAACAAGATGCAGACTGCCCATCTCTTGGCCACCCCTTCCCAAACCTGCTTGTACCACTGGCAAAGTCATTGCAGAGCAGTGGTCCCAGCCATACCCAAACCAAACCCTAGGGGTTGCAAATGGAGGGGACAGAGACCCTTCCCTACAGAGGGACCCATCACTGGCTGAAAGCAGAGGCTATCCCTCAGGTCTCCTAGCTGGCAAACTGTCTCTGCTGTGGTCAGGCAGAGAAATGCCATCTCCTAGGCAAGTCTGGCATGCCTCAGTGACAATAAATTTACTTAAAGGAGAAGAAAATGGCTTAACTAATCTTTGGTCACTCAGCTTAACTTCTGTCGCTGACACAGCAGGAGGTACTCACAAGCCCAGTGGTTTTATTTATTTAAGTGTATTGATTTTAGCCTAGATTGGAAGAAAGCAGGCGGATAAAGGGCAGGAAATTCCTCAGCTGTGAGAAAGGCACGGAGTACTAGTAGTCAGATTTAAACTAACAGATGAAAATACATCTGCCAGAGCAAGGTAATGAATCATCCTGCTGGAGCACAGAGATCTGGCCAAAAGCCAAACCCTGCCCAAGCAGCAATTTGGGATATTAAGCGGTCACTGCATTCCTATTGCTGACCATCATTTAATAGAACAGTAATGCTCAATTGTTCCCAACCAGAACTCAAAGCCTGCTGCGGAAAAACAGTGCAAGCCTGTCAGACCTGCCCCCAAGATCTTATTTATAATCAATGGCCTCAGAGTCAATCAGATTCAATAAGGGAGGGCTGAACAAGAAGAACAGAGGAGGACAAACCACACCAGAAGTGCACTCAGCCACAGAGGCTGCTGCGCACAGGCAGTGCCGCATTGAGATGTGCAGGGAGATGACAAGGGAAGGATTTTTGGAGGGTAATATTTTGTTCGTGTGTCAGCTCTGATTATCTACTTAACTTTTGCGATAGCCCGGTGTTTGGGACTCCACGGGAGAGGTCAGCAGCTCTGCTGCCTGTTGCCACAGATCTTGCCATGCCTGCTGGTGCAGTGTGACTTTATCCCTGTCCAGGGAAAGCAGTGCGTGTGAAAGGAGTGCTACAATTAAATCTTGGGATCTAGTGGAAAACGAACACTGAGAGTCTGTGAAACCATCTCTACCATTTCTGCTGGCAGGAGACCTTGGGTAGCTCAGAACAAGAAACTCAGCTTTAGGCACTACCCCCTCTCCATCCAGAGAGCCTCTGAAGACATGGAGGTTCTCTGAAGGAGCCATACTGTGAACGCAAACACATCATTCAGTGCACAGAATGGAAGATACAAAGAGGTAGCAGAAGGAATGGGTTGGCAGCTCTGCCTTGAGAGATTAACTGGAGATGCACAGTAGATTCCTCTCCTCCCAGCAAGTGCTATGTTTTTTCCCATGCCTATCAGCTGTGGCTCTGCCAGTTCCTCCTACAGAATAAGCCCTAGGTATGGATACAGAGGCAGAAGCTGGGCTCTCCACAGTCCCTCAGACCCAAGGATGAGGGCCTGTGCTCAGAAGCCTTGAGATCCCTGCTTGCAAGGATGAGAAGAGGATCTTCCATGGAGAACAGTCAGCGGGGCAGTGTGATCTAATGTCTAGCAACCCTGCCCATGGTAGAAGGATTTGAACTGGGTGGGCTTTAAGGTCCCTTCCAACCCAGGTCTTTCTATGTTTCTATGGGAGAAGCCAGGAGATAGGCAGCATTAAAGTGAGCAACACATGGAGCAACAAGACAGGCAGCAGCTAGGAGCACATCTGCAAGCAGGCAGCTTGGCTACCAGCACAGTTACAGTGGCATAGAGCTCAACATCTTTGCAACTGTACAGGGAAATTTACCTGACTTAAGGTAGTTTTGCGTGGCTGATGATCTGTAGACTGCCATACCTATTCTCCTAACACCACGTGAGCAGCTAGCAAGCCTTCCAGAGCTGTGTCTCCGTACCTTGGTGCAGAAAGCAGGGAAGAGTTTCCCCTCTGCACCACCTCTGCTGCAGAAGGCCTTGAAGGCAGGTGACTCGCAGCCACAGAGATAGAGACTCACTTCTGTCATGCAAGGGCAGAAGGGATTCTCTCCAGCAAAGTCAAGCAGGTTGCTATCAGACCTAACCAATATTGCCATAAACATTCATTACTTGCTGCCCTGCAGGCACAGCAAAGGGCAAAGTTTGTCTCTGTTATTGAAAACAAAGATAGGAGCATCCGATCTGATTTTTGCAGTCCAAAGCCCTGGTGACCCATCTAAGCCTGAGGCAAATACACAGCAGGAAGCTTTGGGAAACCAGTTTGTGTTTGTAGAGCCAGAATCCAAGCTGAGATATGGGAAACCCTGATACCTACTACCCAACAGTGGACCTGACATCTTTTACTTAAACATTTGATAAGCGATGCGCTGAACAGTAATGATATTTTCTTGAGCAAGTTGTTGAGTTGCCTTGCCTCCTGTCCCACCAGGGAAAGGAAAAACACAGCTTTTTGAGAGCCTCCACCTAACAAGGAGCTGCAGGACTGAGCATTTTCACAGAAGCGGCACCTTCCCATCACATCCAAACATCACTGGGGAGAAAAGTTCAGTTCTTAGAGCCAGGGGGAGCTGCCTTATCACATGGCAGGGCTCACACGAGCCTATTCACAGTCCATACAGGTTTTCAGTCTCTCAGGCTTTGTTCTGAATCCTGTATTCAGGACAAGTCAAAAACTTCAGAGCAAACACAAACGGAAGGGGCAGATCGATCTAGTTTTTCATCAGAGTTACACCCAGTGAGTTCTTTCTTCCAAGGAAAGACACCGTGACACCGTTCATCTAGCACACCGGGATCGTGGTAAAAATGCCAATATGCAGACAGAGCCAAGGCTGAACCGTATGTTACTCTGCCATTTTTCAGATGACATTAAGTGTGATGAAAATCCCCCAAACTGTGCAACTAACCCGTCAAAAACCACTGCTTGCTCACAAAGGAGTCAGTGAGAATTGTACATGTTCAGCACTTCTGGAAAAAGAAAAGCAGACAGCACAAGGCAGGCAGTCGGTCAGCTCACATCGCAATGACAGGCTATTTTCTCTGCACACAGGGACTGCTGCTTCCCCAGGAGCCCCAGAAAGCTTTTGCAGTGCAGGGAGTTTTAGTCCTACCCCCTAATAAAGCCTCAGAACAGACCACGGGTAAATCCAACCTGGTACTAAAACCTAATGCAGGCAGAGCTTTGCTTCCTCGTAAGTGCTGTTTTCACCTTTCAAATCTTTTCGTCCAATTGGAAGAAACTGAGAAAGGGTATAATTCAATTCTGCACACAGCTATGTTCAGAGAGAATGCTACACAATGACAACGTGTGAAGAAAAGCACTTAAATTATTGAAATAAGGCTTCTTACGTGGTGTTTTCACTTAAGAGAAGACAGAAGGTGCAGGTCCAGGCTGTAGTTTGAATAAAGGTTCTTTGAGAGTGGGGCGAAGAGCCCAAGCAACGACACTGTCTTACTAATTTACTCACAAGGGCTGCAGGGCTCCCCAGGAGTAGTGCTTCACATACCCTGCAAGGCTTCAGAAGCAGAAGTCTCCTTCTAGCTGGGCCCGATGGCTTGGCAGGCATCAGGTCTGCTGTAGGGTTTGGGACAGATACAAGCTCTATGCTGTTCAGGCCCTGCATCACCTCAGAACCCTCCTGGACTTCCCACTGAAACCCAAGATGCTTCCCCTGCTGAGACAGCATTTTGCCATTTTAGCTGGCCGCAAAGGACTTCCCTGTGCTTGTTCTCTGCAGGCAGCTCCCAGGAGCAGAAACTCAGACCCGTGTCTGTATACCACGCAGCTGCCTCACCCTGCCCTGCCAAAACCCACCTTGGCTACAGCTCTGACCATCTGGCTGACCGCAGCTGAGGACTTACACCACTGGTAAGCTGGTGAGATGTGAGCCCAGCTATTTTGGTTCTAAGCTTGCCCGGTGACACTGCCCCTAGAGAGGGTTCCAGGGACCTGCTTCCCTGGATGAGCCACTGAAGGAATGAGGAGCCAAAAGCTATGGCCAGAGCTGTGGGATAGAGCATAGCTAGACAGGCACCACCAAGGGGCCATAAGGAGACAGAAGCTAATTGCCACTCTGCGAGGAAAACAAATGCGTGGCCTCCTCCTGTGCTGCAGCCTGTCTGCAGTGAGAGTTCAGGCAGCTCCCTCCCCTCCTGAGCATGGCACCCCAGTTCAGCATCCACACTTTGTCCTAACAGAAAACACGGTGGAAGGATAGGGAACGATTACACCAGCTCACAGAAGAAGTCAAAACCTCAGAGAGGGTGGTCTGAACCTGCCTCTGCAGGAAGCATCCTGAAAGTTCACAAAGAGGAAGGACGGGACCATGCTAATTGTTGAGGTGTCTGGCAGCAGAGAAAATTCTGGCAGGGGAGAATTTATCCTCTAAGCTTGTTATTCCGTCAAAAGAAGTAAATGAGGTTAGTTGAGGCTCATTTATTTGCGCTGAACTCCTGTCTCTCACTATTTATCACTGGACGTGATTACCAGCTGACTTACACTGAGTGAATCGTTGTGGCGAGGTGCTGCAGAGAGGAAGGGACAGCCCCCAGAACATCTCCTGCCATCTTCTGCGCACGCTGAGTGAGGCTGCAGTGGGCTAAGCAAGACAGAAATGAAGCTCCTGAGAGTTTCACGGTGGGTCTCAAATGGTGGCACGTCATAGTGTGTTTCACAACCAGCTCTGTTAGTTTTGTTGGCTCTCGGCAGTGGGATGAGACATCTCCATGGCAAGCGTCACACCTACCTCCCGACTCTAAGCCAGCTTCAGGGAGGACTGTTGTAAGGCACCTGCCATCAGGCCGTACAACACTCTGATTAAAAAATTAGCACTACACGATATCAATAAACCGCACGTTAACCAGATTAAGCACCGGCTGACAGTTCTCAACAAGTAATTGCCAGTGGTGAATCATCTTCAAATGGCAGTATTTCTAAGCGGGGTTCCTCAGGGAGCTGCTTGAGGCCTGCTTCCTTGAGGCCTGCGTTTCCATCACAGAGAAGCAAATGCAAATCTCGGGGCTGGTACGGTGCATAAATGACAAAAAGATTCAGTGATGACTAAGTTATCCCTGGAATAAGGAATGCCAGGCAGACCTCCTAGGGTGCCGTGTCTGGAAAGCAGAGCCTCTGGGAGGGATTTTGGAGATTGTGACAAAGTGGCTATTCCATGTGAGCTAACAGCAGAAAGCTGCGGCGAGGGAGCAATAATGCAATTCTGGGACATACGCTCTGGGAATAATGACTAAGAGTGTCATATACACCTTTGAAGCAAGTGAATAAGACAAATCCCTCCCAGCTCACTGCCTCTACAGCTGTGGCAACACCCTGCAAAGCCTGCTGGAAGATCAGGGTGTAGAGGGGAGCCAGATGATCTCAGTGCTCAAGGGGGGAAAAACCCTACGCTGCTCTGGCAGACCGCAAAGCACTCGGTGTTTTTGTTTATCAAGAAGAACTCAGAGATGACTTCTCTGAAGAAGGAAATGCTGTCTTGAGTTCACAGGGAGGACAAGGCATGCAAGAAGAAAGGGTGATAGGAACAAGGGCTTGTAAGGGACCTTTCAGCTCCCAGCTGGGACCGAAAGGCTGCTGAGCTCAGCTGAGTGAAGGGATTTGAAGGCAGGCTGCACAGCAACACCCAGAGAGCTGTCAGAAGGAGACAGGGGCTGGTAACAGGGCGTCCTCAGGGACCAGGCAAGAAGGAGAGGAGGAAGAGGTGTAGCACTGGATGGCTAAAGGACAGTCTGCAATAGGCACCCGGGCAGCACGGAAGCACTAAAACATTGCATACCTCACGTTCAGGGAAAGCCTGCAAAGAAGAGAAAGATAAGTAAAATTCAGACACGAATTGTGCTTTCCAGCAGGGAAGTCATGCTGTGCATCCATGTAACTGCCTGGTGAAGTGCTTTTTTAGACAGAGGCAAGACAGTACATCTCATCAATCTGGACTTCACAGAAAGCGTTTTCTAGTGGAAAATTAACAGTTAGGCCAACAAAGCTGAGAATTAGTGCACATAGAGGAAGCTGGATAGAAAGGATTTGGTAAACAGCCCTTGCACAGACACACAGGGGAGTGCAGATGCAATTTTTTTGGAGACAGAGGAGAGAGCATTGCCTATACAGTAGAATACCAAAACACACAGGAGGGAATAGGTCACTTGTAGGAGCCTGGCAACAAAAAACAAACAGACAATAGCCCAGAAGGTCTGACAGCCAGGAACAAATAGTTAGGATGCTTAGTACTAAGTAGAGAAGTACTGATATTGGGGAGGAAAGAAAGACTTGAGTTTGCTAAGCAGACTTTTTCCCCTCTGGTTTCCCACACAATATAGTGCCTGGACTGGATGGGTCTCACTGATAAGCTCACATACAGCATCATTTTAACCTTACTATCCAGAAAGCAAGGTTGTATCTCTTGTCTTCTGCACTCTGGCCAGCAGTCTCCCCAAAGAAAGGGTCAATAATCTCTTAAGGGACTGTTCTCTCAAGTTCGTGCTTACAGCATGTGGGTTCGCATCAGATGCTAACGGTCTGATTTTCACTGCAGACCTGTAAAATAAAGCAGAGAGGAAATGGGGCTGAGACTGAAACAGCTAATGAGGTTTGTTATTTAGTACTTGATACACTCGAACAACTCGGTCCTCCTCCTAAGGAGACTGCAGCATCCAAAATGAAAGAAGAGCAGCAGAGATGGCTGGCTAGGCATCGCCCCATCATTCTGTGTTGGAGATAGGTGCAGGGCAGGCAGCCTGTCCCTGCTGGAGATGGAGATGCCTGTAGTTCTCAAACACAGCAATAGTTTTTATTAGCACGTTTTCCCTTAGTCTCGCTCCTAAGAACAAATAAGCAGTGCAGTCGATACACTGGATGGAAGGGAAGCCATCCAGAGGGACCCAGACAGGCTTGAAAAGTGGGCCCATGTGAACCAAACGAGGTTCAACAAGGCCAAGTGCAAGGTGTTGCACCTGGGCTGGGACAATCCCAGGTGTTTATACAGACTGGGAGTAGAACCCCTTCAGAGCAGCCCTGCAGAGAAGGAC
>PPHD01025626.1:0-11709 GCA_002909625.1 Bambusicola thoracicus
TTATTATTTTTTTTTTAGTTAGAATTGTCTATCTGGACTGCAGCCACACTTACATGAATGACAAACCGTCCTCATATCACAAGGAGAGTTGACAGAGTCCTAAATAAAGGTTAAGGAATTGATCTTTCTAATGGATCATCTAAATTCAGAGGTTAAACTCAAACAGCAGTGATCCAAAAAAGGACAAATGGAACTTCATTACAGTGGTAATTCCTGAAATGCAACTTTATGGTGAGCTGTTGTACTGGGTTCACCACTAGGTGACAGCTACAGAGAGCACCCAGTGGTGCCCTGATGTTCTAACAACTTTCCTCCAACCCTAAAGGAATTTACTCAATTTAGTGGAGTTTTTTAGGTCACTCCACATAGCACTGTAATGAAAATCAATAGAATTTAGGTTTGTATAAGCATGTCATTTTGAAAAAATCTGTTACTCTTGTGTGGAATAATACTTCCACATCTTAAAAATGGAGCCTCAAAGTCTTCTTAATGACACTAATATTTAGCTGAGAATGAGGTCTGGTGAAAGGATGAATCAAAGACATCAAAGGCATGAATGGAAAACCTGAAAAGTATTACAGAATGTGTCCTCTCAAAATATTTTGCAAAAGTGGTTCTCATCCCTCCTCCTTGAGTATGCAAGATGTAAATTAGAATTAAAAGAAACACCTTATCTACTTTTGATTTGATTTTGATTTCTTGACTTTTGATTTGAGGATTCATATCACTGTAAGAAACTAGTAATGGTTTTTATATTTTAGGAAGGGCATTTTTTTGCTTTTGGTATTGATTTGGTATAGTTATATCTCTTCATTCCTACATCAAATCTGTATCCTTAAACTCCTGTGCCTCAAAGTACCTTCTTTTATTAAAACAAACAATCTCTTTGCACTTAAATGACATCTCATACAGGTAGTTCGTGTGATGCTCTGATACTTTAACTTTTTTCTCTTTATGATAAATGATCAAAATTCTGCAGCTTTTTGGGAAAACTTTTCAATTTTCTATGTTCTTTCTGAAGGTTGGATGCTAGAATCATATATATTACCACAGCAGTGGTATAAGGAATGACACATAAAATTTAAATAATTACTTTCCTACTCACAAGCAAGATTCTCCTGCTCATAAACCAAGGACCATATCTGCTCTCTAAGCTACAGAATCACCCTCAGAAGCTCCCACTCAGCTCATTACCAGGCATGAGCATTTAGTCCTATCCAGAGACAGTGTTTTCTAAAATAAATTACTCAGTTTCCCACACGATCTACATTTGTGATTTCCAGATGTTTGACCTTGCATTTAGCTAGTTTGAAAAACATACAGAACAACAATCCAGACAGCTACATTATTGACATTTCTTCGTTATTATAATTTTTATGGGATGAAAACTTTCTTAGTAATGCTTTCTTACAGATCTCTGACAAAGACATTAAGTTACACTGTGAAAAATAATTATTTAATTCTGTATACATATTTTGGACATAAAAACGCTATACTATTTTTAACTATAGAGAAATGTCTTTCATTGGCTGTAAACCTGTGCAGGCTGTGCTCTTTTAGTTTATGTAACATTCTGATAAGAAAATAATAGAAACAGAATATGCATAAAATGCATTTTGGCTTTCATGGAATGTTTTATAGAATCCAATCAATATGCTTCTAATCTCCCATAACATTAAAAACATGCTAAAACCTAAATACCATTAAAAAACCTAAAGCCTTTAGATACTTATTTGAAAGAATTATCTCACCCCCTGTGCAGGAACTAATACTCTTAGTAGCAATGTATGTGCTGGCACAAACCACATAGTTTGATAATTATTTTAGGCATTTATAACACACTCATACCTTGGTAGTTGGTAAAGATGCGTATATTCTTTCTATATTGAAGAGAAAAAAAACAACTTGATTATTTTAAGTATGATTATGTTGAGAAAAGAAACGACAACCGAGCTCCACATAAACAGACTCTTATTTAATCTTACCTATTTCTGCTATTTCTTCGGTTTAAGACTGAATATTTTACGCAAATGCTGGGACTCAGGAAACCAACTTCTTTTCAAAGCTTTGCTGATGAGGTGTGAACAGACACCCAAAGTTACCCCTAGTTTACAGTTAAGACCAAATTTTCAGAGCTGATCGTCATTCTCAGTTGATTGATATACGATCAGAAGTTTCATGTTACAGAAAAAACAGAATATAAGCAATCCTTTCAGTACTATGGCACCAACAAAACAGAGAAATTATGAGTTCTAACATTAGTTAGAAATAGTGGTAACAAAACATCCTGATGGAAATAGCTTTAAAGTTGATGTAAACAGACCTTTCTTAGCACAAAGTAACCGCAGGGAGCCCAGTTTCAAGACTCTTCTGCTTTTCTCTGTTGTGCTTAGATAATATGAGAAAGTGGAATTCATTCTCTGAAACAAGCAGTGTGCTAAGAAGGCAGGTGTTGTAGGTGCTGACATACAGCCACCCCTTCAGCCAGACTCACACAGAGCATCCTGACAGCCCACAACACTGCAACAGATGTAGCCTGGATAGGTGTTTGGGCGGTGGGGGAAAATGGGAAAGAATTTAAACCACAACTCCTTTGAGATGCTCAGCACTTGGGAACATGTAGATGGCTGCTGAACTTAAGTTTTCTTGATTTTCCAAAATTCCTCTTTTGAGCAAAATCTGCAAGTTCATGCCATGTAACTGAGAAAATACAGTTGCAAATGTTGTGTGGTGGGCTTTTGCTGGGTAATGAGAAGCTGAGAGAATTGTATTTGGTTCAGCCTGAAAAGATTATAGTGCCTTTGCCAACCTAAAACTGGAGGCTGGCAAAGACACTGTAATCTGTCCGTGTTGGCATGGGTCACAGGCCCCATGAATATCTCTCATATCCTAGAGTTCCCACTGTAGACATGGATCTACACTGAAAGAATCTAAAAAAGAGGTAGGAAAGTACAGCCTATGAAAATTCTAGTAAATTTAACATCCAAATTCAAAGTCTAAGAAGACTGTAAGTGTCAGGAATATTCTAGATTGGCTTTGTTAAGTCTTTTCATTCAATGAAAAATTCTGATGCCTAATGCCTACTCGAGAAAGATACAAATGTCCCATATGGCCATTTTCTAGCTGATAAAATTGCAGTTTTGTCATTAATTAAAACAAGTACCTATGTCTAACTGGATTATTTACATAACCTACAGTAACCTAGTATCTTTAATCATCTTTTTAAGTAAGTCCTTTAAGTATGGCAAATATACTGCTTGTATTTATAAATGAGTAAGAACAGAGAAGAATTACGAACATCTGGAATATCTGTTCTTAGGAAGTCTGAACCTACACCTCAACATCTGTTGCTTTTATCAACACACAATACATTTTTCCAGAGACTGGCACAGTTTTTAACCACAGCAACGTTGGAGTAAATCTGAGAGAACAGAACCAAAGTTCTCACCCATCATAACCAAAGCTGTATTTATTTCTGGCAAAATGGCTGACAAGCATTCTTCCCCCAGAATCTTGTAATCTAAAGAAGCGTAGATTAAAACACGCATTAGCAAAATCTATACACATGCTTAAGTGAATCCATCAGTGTTAGACATAAGTAGAATCAACTGTTTATGGAAATAGCATTGCGAGGAGGTATCAATGACCTTCACCCTCTGCAAGTCTAGCAACAGGAAAAACTAACGACGAGGGAAACATCCAATATTACTGAAAACAAACTGCTAATCAACATGTTATTGATCCCTTGTTTTTGTCAAGGTCATTTAGTGTTTTAAAAAATGATCTCACGCTAAATCTTTATAGAAAAAGTGGGCTAATTTGATTTACAAAGTAAAGTGCTATTAATTATGGAAGACAGTCAATAAAAAAGCTGATTCCTCTAAACACAAAACAGATCTTATAGCGTATGATTTACGATGATGATTATGATGGCAAAATATTTGCAGTGCTCAACATCATCTAACTTTGGTTGACTGGAATAAAAGATGGAGGTAAGATATAATCAAGCATCAACACAAAGAACATTAGGAAACAAACTTTAGAGAAGTAAACATCTGGATTAAGAAGAATACACAAAAAGGAAAATAATGTGGCCTATTGTTTTTTTTTTAACTACAGAGCATACAAAAATAAGTTTTTTGATAGTATAGCCCGATTTCTGTCTTGCTGTTGATTTGTATAATAGTCCCTGAATGTTTAAGTTACATAGCCCAGACATCTCAAGGGCACACACCTATCTAAAAGGATGCACTCACCACAAATTATTTCCCATTCTAGATTATTAGTATATCACTAAAAGCCAGCAGTTTTTCTCTTAACTAAGGCAAACATTAGATTTTACTAAAAAGTTTTGTGGGACTTAAAAATATTCAAATTGTGCTTGTTTGTTTTTAAGAAATACTATTATACCCTTAAGTTAAAGACTGGAAACAACTTTTGAATTTTAAATGTTAAAAATTAAGTAATTAATTCATAATATAGACATAAAACTATACAAGATCAGCCTAGAAATCAGCCCAGAAGGCCAAAAATGATTTACAGAAAGAAATCAATTTTAGATTAAAGAGCAGAAAAGTGAAGAAATTGGAAAAATCAAATGCATCTATCACAATACACATAGCTTTTCTTTCGTGCTCTTTTGAGTTCACAAAATGAAAATGGGAAAATTCACACTTCTCAGAATAATTGTTTCAAGCTGCCATTAAACAAAGACAGAAATAGCATTGGTTATGCCACATCATATTTTCCCACTCTTTTCGTAACCACAAGATTTAAAGAATTTTGCTGTCACTGATGGTAATCAAAGGACTCCAAAAGGCAACACACACAGTTTGGGCTTTCAGTATATGTATCTTAATTCACTCTGGATTTTCCAGCCATCTTTTTAACACAAACAGTTATCTATCCTGTATTGTTTAGAGAGAAGAAAATTTACTTTTAAAAGAATTTATCAGATTGCAGCCTAATAAAATATTCTCTTTCTTTATGCACAAGCAACTGGTTGAATAAACTATCATTATTGCATAGTTGCAAGGTGTTGGAAAACAGTCTAAACTAAATCTGCACCCATTGCTAAAAGCCTTCATCGTGTTTGTTTTCACTTGAACAACATGGCACTTAATTTTGATAAGCTGTCATTTTTTTCTAGCGTGTTTAGAGAGCAGTCAGACAGAGCAGTACATTTATGTCTTCCATCACAAGCCTTACGATGCAGAACTGCTCGTCTTCTATTGGAGTCCTTGTCAAGCTCGGTGAGCTGTTCAGGCTGAGAAAGGAGAATGTCATACTGTTTCAAGCTCATGTGTCATCAAAGAGAGATATAGATCTTGTGGTTTCTATCAGCATTAATGCACACTTGTGCATTCATATACATCTTATAACTTTGTTTGGAAGATGCAATTTGATAGCATTGTAGTGACTGTTGGAGAAATCAATAAAAGCCTACATCTTTTAGGGTGCTGAGGAGCTGCATTGCTTATCCTGTACCAACCTGCTTGCCTGGAGTAATTACTCCCACCTGTGCAAAAAGGTGATAGCAGGGGTAAAATATTGACAAGTCCAAGTAGTGTGAGTTGAAAGAGTTGACAAATGACTTGTACAATGCTACTCATCAGCTCTCATTTTTAAGTCTAATCGAAATTTATACTTTTCCACAGATTCAATACTTTTTCACTTGAGTAATTAGATCATTCCCAAGAAGTTCCCAAGAAATATATCTGTAGCTTGTTTCCAACTTCATAAAGTGGCAACCCTAAAATAAAACCCTTCCTTAGGGAAATTGCTTTTTATATCTCTTTCAAAGTCTTGATCTTGTTAAAAAAACATATATAATCCAGACAAATAAAAACATTCTTTCATTTTTCATAAGAAAAAAAGAAACAAACATCCTTTGCAATAGCCCGTGTAGAAGGGGGACCAGGGACATTTCTGAAAATATTAACATTATTAGCAAAAAACTTAAACGTACATAATGATTTTGCATTGTTTTTTTCTATAAAGTAAAAATAGCAAGGACAACAACATATTTTCTGATAAATATGTAACCTCTTTTGGCTTTCTAGCAGAAATAGCACTAGATCAAAATTCATACATCATTCTTTCTCGTAATACTGTAAGCTAGCCTAACACCAGGAAGATGATATATATTCTCTATTCAAATTTTTGTCAACTAGAGACCTGATGTTACCTATCATTCTGTGATGTTTCCTTTAAGTGCAAAATAATCAATTTAAATTAACTATATAAATTTACAGAAGATATCGTGTTTAAAATGACTTGATGCAACTTACATTAATCAAAGTGCCATATGTTAATAAGATCTAAGAAACTTCTAGCTGCACATTAGTCTGTGGCTACATCAACAGCATCCTTTGCAAATGGGCCCATGCCTAGACCTGCCTTGCTTTCAAACTGTTTTGCATCTGAGGGTGTCATCAAGAGAAAGCTGTTGTTCTTTCATGTTGCTGGACTCACAAACAAGTTACCTAGATGCCTTTACAGGAGAGCTGCGATTTGACTAAGACCGAACTTGGACAACTTAGAGAAGTGGAGAGCAGCAGTAGCATGTGTGCAGGATGCAGCATAATCTGTCACACACCATATAATTTGTATTCTACAGAGCAGTACACGCATTACACAGTAATTGCAAGATGTCACTGTTGCACATAAGTTCCCTAGGACTGGGTAGTATAAGCTGTGCACCATAGTTGGGCTGTCTTATGTATCTGCATGTCAGTTGATATGTCTTGAAATCATAGTAGAAGCTTGAAGTCTTTCAATACTTTGCTTTCTATCCTGCACACTAGAAACTTTTTGCTGAATGTATAAGTGTATATTTTTCAAATAAATGCTCTTTAAGGAGGGCTGTCATATCAGGCACTCCAGGTAGTCTCCAAATGGAGTTATGTAAACTTATTTAAGGGTGTAATTTTAAGAATGTATTTTCCAAAATCTGGATTCAAGTCACTATTAGATGGTCATAGTAACAAAAATGAAAGAAAGAAAAAAAGTCACGAGAACATTTTTGTTGGCATTCTTATTATGCCTGTAGCAGTGAGAAACATCTGTCCTGGCACAGGACACAACAACTGTGTCACAAACAAAACGATTGTTTGTCAATCCTAAATCCTTTAGATTTAATGGATTCTTTTACATATATATATATTATGGATCAGATAAGAGACTTTTATCCATTGGCTGAGAGAATGCCAATATTATTCTTTCTTATATAATGGTGTTTTTCGATTTGGAACGGTGACATCACCAAATTTAATGTTAAAAAATCATGTGCCCGGACTCAAAAAGTATGACGTTTGGAAAAAGTATGTATATTTGGGCACTTTAAATTTGTCCTTTTCTACCTTCCCTAAGAGGTGTTCAAATTATACCTTTAACATTTCTCTACAATGGCAAGAAGAAATAAACATATTTGCAACTGAAAGTAAGCTTTACCAACTATGACAAGAATTTGGAAATAAGAATTCAGAAATATTCAAATACACTAATATTTTTTAGGAAAATACTAACAGTATTTGCTAATACTGGAAGAATAATGATTATGTTATGTTCCATGAATTCCTGTAGCTCAAAATCAATCTTTTCCTATTTGCATAGGGAGCTTTTTCAAGGAATAGGCCCAAGTTCATAAAAAAATCGGAAGAGTACTAAGGACAAAGGATGAACACAATACTGTATGATCACTTGAGAGGGTAAGACTCTCAGCCAATTTACATTTGTTCCTCAGTTTACTTATAAATGGTTGGAGATGTCCGACTGAACACGTTTAGAATGGAAATTTAGGAATCTGACATGAAGGATGTATGAGGGGTTTAGAAAAGATGTTAAGATGTAGCATCTGGACAGATTATGCCAGACAGGTAAAACCTTCACAAGGAAAAGGCAAAGAAATGATTTTTCTTTTTATTATTAGATATTTTGTGGTGGCATAACTAGTGAAGACAAAACCCAACATTAGTATTCTGTGCCTATTTCCTAAAACTATTCAGTGTAATGTGTTTCATCATTTGCTTAAGTAACCAAAGACAAAAAAACCTGCAGTTCTTTAACATTCATGCTGAAAGTCCTAAGGAGGGAACAGATCCGGACTATCAGTCAAACACCCCATTGTTTATCCAAAAAACGATCTGGGGCCACTTATACCCCTGTTGGAAGCTTCCCTCATCCAAGTCATGGAAAGAGGGAAGAAAGGAGATCTTCTGAGGTCTTTTGTGATTTATATTGCCTCAAGATTTATTTTTTTTTACATCAGCTTTATTAGTAAAAAGATTATTTTGTATATAGGGCTAATCAGTAATAATGAACTATTGAATATCTGTTGAATGAAGGTGAACATTTTGACTTGGTGGACCAGCTTCAAGAAACAGACACCTTCTGAAAGGGCAATACTTGAGATTCTGATCCACTAAGTATTTCTAAATATTATAATTTAATGTATGGTTTCTTTGAGGAAAAAAATGAATACTATCAGATTACAGCAAGGGTTTGCTGCTGAGAATAAGAAGAAATCCAACAGCTACCATAGAAAATGGAAAAAGAAGCATGTTCTGATATTATGCCACATGAACTTTCTGGCATTCATTCAGCACACTGCAGCTCAAAAATAGCTGTGAGCATCTATGTCCCATTAACACTATGTTAATTATTATTATTGTCTCGTCAGTAGTTTGTTTACGACAGCTCTGGGTGACAAGGATACTGAGATTCTCTGTCGAAGCCATCACCTGATGAGATTTTTATTGTCATAAGATCTTTCTTTCCCTTAGTTAGCTACATTATAAAAATGACTGTTTCATTAAATGCAAATACTATTGTCTGCCTTTGGCTTTTTATAAGATTCCTATCACTGATATAATAACCTTGATCTGGCATTGCATTAATCAGTTTGTTCCCTAACTGGGGATAAGCTAATCTAATATCTCTTCTGAAGAAATTCATGCTATAATAGTAAAACATCAAACGGACAAGTTGAAGCTTGCTTAATAAAACCTTCTCACATTTATGAAAGATATAAAATGAATTCTTATTGTCTAACTGCAAGGAAATTCCGTAGAAAGTCTAGTACTAAGAGAGAAACAGCAAATGTTTTATTGTTCTTCATAAATAACATTTACTTACAGTTGCATTACTGAATCCTTAGGCATTCAGTCTAGACTAGGGCATTCCTAATGAAGATACTCTGGAGCCCCTTTCCAGTTTCCTTCCTTAATTGAGTATGTTAACAAGGATGGCCATTCCTAAATGAAGTATATTCTTGTGAGGAAAGTGGTCCAAAGCCACATGAATACAGGGGAACATTTTTGTTTGTTTGTTTTGGTGGATATTAATGAGAAATTCTCCTATATTTTCCTAATAGATCTATACAAGTAGATCTCAGACATACTAATTTTAAAAGGGTTCAGACTACCTCCACTGAATTACTGGGTACTGCATACTTAAGTTCTCTGCACTAGAACAGATAGTCTGCCTTTAGTTCTGTCTTTAGCTATATTTTCCCCTAAGATTAAAAAAAAAAAAAAAAAAAAAAAAGCAAATTAAAAATTGTTCCTCCTTCCTCTTCTGACATTTTCGGAAGTGGAAAAGCTGATACCTAAGTAAAAAAAACAAAACAAAAAAAAAAACAAAAAAACAAAAAAACCACCCTATTCAATTAATGTCTGAGGTTGTGAATAACAACCTGGAATGATTGTTGCTTCAGTACACTGTATTCTGGAAATTACTGGACTATTTCCATGCTCAACCTTAGCATCTTTCACATTTATCTAACATTATTGCTTTCAGCAGATTTAGTTATCTTTGCTATTAAATAGTTACATTAAGTTATGCTGAAATCAGAACTGGCATTACTATGGAAAAAATATCACCTACCTCTGCCTAACAAACAACTCCTTCTGTATCAAATGCTACTCCAGTCTGATGACTTTCACTTTTCATTTGTGCTGTCTTAGATAATTAGAGATGTAGTTATAGAAAGAAAACCACATTCTGATTCTGGTGCGAACCTCATCTTAGCAGTGTCTAGCTATGAATTTTTAATCATCCCATGTCATAATTCATCCAAAAAAGGATTTAATTTCAAATGTGTGTAATTCCAGTCTAGACTATCTCAAAATTCAGATGATAGTATTGCTTATCATCACCAACGAGTGGAACTGTTTGAGAAAGTATAAGATTAAACAATACTGCCCTTTGTACTGAATAGGAGATTCCTTTTTATCCACCTTCCTATTATTGCATTATTCACCATTAGATAAAGTTCTCATATTAAGTACTGCAGAAGCAGTAAAAACTCATTTTTTGAAAATATACTCTGACAAAAAGATCACTCACAGTAATTCATAAGTAGATCAGCCATCATAAACAAAACAATCATAAAGGTAAATCTAAAATTAGCCAAGATTAGTTATTTCCTGCAACTGATTTTAATACTCCTTGATCATACAACGTCCTTTAAGTGGTCATGAATCATTAGCAACATAAATGGAGTTTACTAAGAAACAAAAAATAATAAACACATACAAAGTCAGATCAACAATGTTTGAAAATTTACACTCAAAGACAGTGAATGAGGATCAGGAGAAATGACATAGTAGAAACAAAGAGGGATGTGCAATGAAGCTGAATTTATAACAGAATCACACACCTTTTCCATACAAGCATTTCTGGGCCATGAGCTTTGAGATTAATAGTACTCAGGTTAACCACTTACAAAGCAGAAGCCAGGTGATCTGCTTTATCTTCATCTTTTTGCATATATTATAGGTTTTATTCACAACAGTGATGCTTCAAATTCAGCATTGTCATTATTTAATTCTAAAAGTGACATGCCTCCATTCATGACCTAAACAGTTCAATAACTGAAGCTATAAAATGATTCCAGAACATTGCCTCAACGATTTTTGTCAAAACTTGTACGTTTATGCCTAAAACTAATGAAGTTATTGGCAGCTGCTTCCTAGAAACAGGTCTGAAGAGTTAAAAGCAGCACAGGTGATATGCTTTTGCATCTCTTTTCTTCTGATATTGCAAGATCACACCCATGACACCATGACATTACACAAGAATGGCAGTCCATGTAGGAATAGCCAGTGATTTCCTTAGAGTTCACAAATGCTTGCAAAAAGTGTGACCTTTTTTTTCCTCTTTTGCATCCAGAACTAAAAGAAACAAACAAAGACAAGTAAATTTTTCCATTAATATTCCATGGAACATTATTGATGCTGTCATTTATTGCTACATTTGTATGTAGCAAAATGCACTGTCATAAATTTTCCAATTTGGCTTACAAGAAAGGCTTTTATGTTGTATGCTTTATTTTGCTAAATTGTATTTTATTAGTTAGTTAGTTTGCAAGGTTGCATTTTACTAGTAAGGCAGATACTAATGCTTTACATTTTCATGAAATTCACCTGATTACAGTTTTTACTGATCTAGAGCAAGGAAGGAAGAAAGAAAGTGAATTAAAGGTATGAAGATACATTAAACCAATGCAAAATTGATGGGAGTTCTGGGAAAGGTCTCATGAACTCCTGCTGATGGAGCCAAATCCTCAGAAAAGTTCACTCCTCCTGAGTTTTCTACCTTCAGTTTGGGATGGAATTGGAAAAGTATCTCCTGCAACCATAAGTACATTTTTCAGAGTAGAAATTCTGCCTAGCTTTGAACTATGATTAAAGGGTACAAGTCAAATGG
>PPHD01025627.1:492-11709 GCA_002909625.1 Bambusicola thoracicus
CCCCCCGCGCCCCCGGCCTTCACCTGGGCGCTGCTCTCGGCCCCGCCGCCCCGTCCATCCACCCCGTGCGGCTGCCCCAGCCCGCCTCACCGCTCCGCCGGCTTCCCATTGGTCCGGTACGATGCCACTCAAGCAACGCCGCCGCTCATTGAGCGAAACGCGGAAACCGGGATTCGCACGGAGCATTCCGATTGGCGAAGCGGGCGGTAGGCGGGGCTGCTTGAGAGCGAGCAGTGACGTGTCCGTCTGGGCTCGGAGCCCCGAGGGCGGGGCGCGGCCGGTCACGTGCCCGGAAGGGGGCGGTGCACGCCACGTGGGTGGCGCCACGTGGGCGCTCCAGGTCCGCACCCGGAGGCGGGGCTGAGGCAGGGCACATCTCCCTCCAAGTCCGTCACCCCAAAAAGAACCCGAGAACGGCCGCTTCAAATAAACTGCTGCACGCAGGATGGCTGCAAACTCGATTTGTTGTTCTTTTTTTGTTGTTGTTGTTTTTTTCCATTTAACATTTCAGTGTGAAAATACTCGAGAACAAGTTCGTTTCTCCAAAGCCTGACCCCAGCTGTGAAAAGCCGCGGGGCCGTGCAGTGGCAGCACTGTGGCTGCACCCGGAACGCACTGCGGGACGGACCGCGCACGGAGCCACAGCGACACACGTGGACACCGCCACCGCTACAAGCGAAAACTACCAGCCCTGCTCTGGGTACAGCAGAACAGCGCGCGGAGCCACCACGGGACGCGTTCTGCATCCGTGGAAACCCCCCAGGCAGGTGCTGCTCACACGTAGCTTAATGGCCACAACAAAAAAAACGAAAAACGCACAAAAACTCCAAAAAAAAAACCTTATACCCAACCCCGGATTTAATGCGTTTCCCAAGTTTCCATTTCGGTTCCTGACCTTGTTTGAGCAATTTCCCTTTGCAATTTCAGAGACGTAAAAACCCCGAGCGTTCGGTGGCCACGGCGTGGAGCTGGCTCCCTCTGCAGGACGGTGCCCTCCGGTACTGTGCCCTGGAAGGTGGCACTTGTCATGGGGCTGTCTGCAATCAGGGCCCAGAGCTGGTCACTGCAGGGTGGGGAGGCCGAGCCGCCCCCGCGGGGCTGACAGCCCTGGGAGCTGCTCAGCACAGCAGGACTACAAAAACCCCGACCTGAGTTACAACGTACAAAGGAGAACGGTACGGGGGAGACACAGCACAGGTTACCCACAAAGCTAGGGCAAAACAGGGGCCACAAAGCACTCGTCTGAGGGGAGGGAGATGGCACAGGAAGGAAGTACAAAACAGTCCGAGGGAAGGGCCGGGACATGCTATAAAACAAGCACAGGGAACCTGGCTTTTTGTATCTCACAAAGGTGTTAAAAATCCAGACTTTTCCCAAATTCTCCACCTGCATGCTCACAGCGGGGGACACGGAAACACCCAGGGGGGCTTTTGGTGGTGGGAAAACACGCGAGTGCCTCACACGCTGGGTCCTGCATTTCCCCAGGATGTTTCTAGCAGCTGAGGCCTGGCCTGCATCCTGTCCCCTCGGGCTGTGGTTCAGTGCCCCGGAGCAGGCTTGTGTTTGGCAGGAGACGGCTGGGGAGAGAGCAGCCTGTCTGCAGAGGCGCTGCTCAGGGTGGACTGAAGGTAAACGGTCTTGTGGAAGAGTCTGTTGCTGAGGAAAACCACCAGGGAGAAGAGACGGAGCTGGAAGTGGCTGGAAGGGAACAGAGGCTGTGAGCTCACTGCCTGCACATGGTTTGGGCTCTCTCAATGTGGCACCCGGTATCCAAAAAGCCCCCTTCAGTCCTCACAGCACTTGTCATGCCTTTACGGATAAGGGGAATTTAACAGGTATGGAAAGCCCAGCCCTGCTGTTCCCACCTCACCAACCCAGTGCTAGAAGCCTGCTCTCCCTGTGCTGCTTCTGTTTAGCGCGTTTGTCCCAGATCTAACACCACCACAGAGCATTCCCAGGCCACTACTTACTATGTTTTGCCAGGTGTCTTTGCTTCGTTGGCGCTGATGATGAACAGAGGGAAAAGGATGGAAAAGAGGCAGCCACTGGAAGGAAAAAGAATAGGGTTTGCTGAAAGTCCTTTGTGAAGGACGTCCACGGTACCATGGATGAGGGTACACTTCTCTGATGTAAAGGAGGGTAGAAGTTGGGAAAGGGGCGTTAGCGCGGCCTGCTCCTCCCAGACAGCAACCTGCCCCCCCGAAGACTTACCTGATGATATAGGAGGACTGCATTGCGGTGAGGAAAGCCAGTGGTAAGCCAAATCCAAAGTAATAGGGCCAGTTTCTCTCAATGTTGGATAACCGTTGGTGCATTTCAATTCCTGGTGAGAACAAAACCCCCCAAAAACCCACTGAGTTGGCACACTGGGGAAAGACCTTCACTATGCTTCAGCCCTTGAAAGAATAAAGGAAAACAACGAACAGAACAAGAAGCATTTATATCCAGCCTACTTCAAAGAACACAGGAATACTTTGGATTGCTGTGCCAAAGACCAAATGAGCAAAGAGAAAACAAACTCATGCGGTAGCATCAGGACGAAGAAGAACAACAGCCACCAACAGCGACTCCTGTCAGCTGCTGTAGAACTGCCAAGATGCTCGCTCACTGCTCAGCCACATAACAATCCCTGTGGGCTGCACACGTGCCCTGATATCAGCCCATGCAGACAGCACTCGGCTACAGAGGCCTGTCTTGCAGAACCATGTCTTACAGGAGGCAGCGCTCACCTTTGTTAAACCAGCGGTACTCAAAACAGTAGAGAGAATAGAGCAGTGACATGTGCAGGAGGCTGATCAGCTGGCCAATGATATCGATGGGGAACAGACTCACTATCATCCCCTGTGGAAAAAAAGAGCAGGTGAGGGAGGGCTGCTCGGGAATAGGAATTGGAGCAAACGGTGTGACTGTCACCACCCCAGGGCACTGTGTGTGGTCAGTGCTGTGATCTCACCTGGATGAGGAACAGTGCCTGCAGCAGGAGGTTGAACAACATGTCGGCAATGATTTTACTGACACTGGGAAAGGGGTGAGGCTTCCTGCCAGAAACTTCAAACGCGAGATCTGCGATGTCCTGCACAAGAGAAGGGGAACGACAAACAGTTCACCTAACAGAGCATGCTGCTGAGCTGCCGTCACCCACTAAGAACACCCCCAGCTCCTTTTCGGGACGGGATTTCAGATTCTCTAATCCTGGAAGTTTGCCCCCACGCCTACGTAGGGGTGCCAAGATGGTTTGAACATGCAGCCATCTGTGCCATTTCTGGGCTCGACGTGCTGTGTTCTGTCTGGGCCCAAAATGCCACCCCTGTATCATCACCAAGAGGGGCTGCAGGGTGTTCCACAGATTTCCTCCTGACCAATCGAGCTTTAACAAGGAAATTCCCCATCATCTGCACGAGAATCCATGTCCCTGTCACCTACCTGAAACCAGATGGCATTGACGACCTTACTGAGCACAAAGAGGGGGAGGACCCAGAGGGCACTGAAGATGGAGGTGAGAATAAACTCCAGCCAAGACCAGACATCGCCGTGTAAGGAAGGGTCACCTTTGGAAGACGGGCAGAAAGCAGCACCTCAGGAACCTCCTCCTTTCACATCACAAACCCCACAGCTCTGAGTTAAACTTTCCTGGTACCACCATCTCTGTCACAGTGAAATTCTCATTGTAGCGCTTGAGTAAAATGCTCTGACCGTAACATCTCTCCTTTAAGGGCACATTTCCACCCACTTGCTTTGCATTTATTTGCAAATATATTTTGTATCTATTGACAACTATGGGCATTCAGTAGTGAAACACGTGGGCTAGATCCCTAACACAAAGAAGAGTTCAAAGACTGTTGTCAACCCTTCCAGACTGTCAGCAGGATTCCCCATCTGTCTGATTTTCTACTAAACAATTGATCACAGCCTTGCCTTAGTACTCAGTGCCCCTTAATATACAGACAGGAGAGCACTTACCGATGATCTGAGCCGTGACTGACTGAAGTACAGGTATAAATACTCGGTAAAACAAGAAGAGACTAAGCTACAGGGAAAGAGAAACAACAAGGGTTCATGGTGAGGCTTTGCACGTTCACTTCTTGTGCTCTATTCTGCCACCTGGCGTGGTGAGATCCCAACACATCTAATAAAGCTCTAGCATAAACCCCTCTGAAGGTATCTCAGCCCCTTCTGATGCCACCATGGCCCCAGAGTCACACCATGTGGCTAGCAGACAGCTTCCTATTTGGCAGCTAAATAGCTCACTTTCAAATGGAACAGTAATGTGCACACATCGAGACAGTGAAGGCTGTAATCACTGATCTGAAGGCAGACCCTCTACCGTTCACACCATTATAAGGGCATCAATCCATCAATACAGAACCAAGGATCTCTGCTTAAATACAGCCAATGTCTGTGATTAAGCACTTTCCTTTTAACATTTCCACACTGACTCCTCACACCCTGCCACAGTCTAATGGAAAAATGAAGTTGGTGATTTAGTAGATTGCAAAGCATCTGCTCCATTAAACAGCAGTCTAATTAAACTTATTCATAGTCATGGTAAGGTCAGAGCTAAGGCAATGTCTTGAGATATCAATATTCAATTGGGTAAAACAATATCCCTGCCTGCAACGGAGCAGGATTTGGATATTCGGGCAAAGAGCAGCCTCAAAGACCTGGAAAATCAGTGGGTTTTAATATGAAGAGCTCTCAAGTGAGTCTATCACTTCAGTCCTGAACCACATTCTTTTAAAGGCAGTGCTGGGACTGGGAAGTGTAAGGATTCCCCTCTGTTCCTACAGCCTTCCAACTGTGGGGCAGCCAAGCCCTGCTGAAAGCTCACACACTGCTTTTCACAGCGTTTTAACACAGAAAACACCCCAAGTTTCCACTTACCCAGAATACACCTCCATTCCAGGCACAACACTGAAATATCCGGCTCACTATCCGGGGCTCACTGGAAAGCAATGGGACAGATGTGTATGAGAGACGCTTAACTCCTGAGTGTGGACAAATGGCAACTGTTTCAGTCTCACATTGTGGACAGTGATGTGACAGACACCTTAGTAAGTTTCTAAGACAACCAACTGAATGCCAGCAGCACCGCTCATTTTATCTGAACAGTGGAATTCTGCAAGAAATCCCAGCACAGACACCCAGCAGGATTCTGCCACCATCTTTAGACAAACCAGGCAACATAACCTGCAAATACGTCTTGAGAGGCATATTCCCAACCAAATGTCACTGCACTGAACGCAGCCCAGTGGTAATTAGGAGAGCTGAGAAACGCTTCTGTGCGGTTTGGGAGCCGGGCACAAGAACAGATGCTGGTCTGCTCCCACATGGATATAATTCAGGCATTCCCAGCCTCAGTAGATGCAACTGATATAGATGGCTGCAGAACACTGCAAGGCTGCAGAGAAAAATATCCTTCATCTGCCCCAAATGCGTAGCTTGGATCTGAGACGCGTGCTCTAAGCAGAACGCTGTTTCTTCCCGATGCCATGAGCATCACCCACAGCAACCACCTTTAAACACAGCAGGAGGGCCAGCATTCAGGAAAAGGCAAACTCAGAACTCCACATTCTCCTGGCTCGTACAGCTCCGCACTGCGGGGCGGGTACCCACGGTCATTCACAGTGCCTACATAGCCTCAATTCTCAAACAACAAAGTCTGATTTCCTCTCTTAGCATAAAAGCTCCACAGTTTCACTACAGAACGCAAAAAGGTATTTCATGTTGCAGCTTTCATCTTCGCTGGCTCTGCACGTCAGCACAGTCGCGTTTATAAACTGTGTTTCTGCTGCAGACTACTTGCAAACATGTCAGAAGATCAGCTTGTAGTGACACTCGGGACGCAGGGCTGACCCAGTTTTATGGAGATCTTCACGAGTGCGGGCAGAAGTGATGGCTTTATTTCATAAACCTCACTTACCTCAACTTCCTTTTAGCCAGACTGCTGTGATACAACAGATATTTAAGAGAGAAAAGCACACGCGCTGCCAAATCACTGTGACTTGCAGAGGTTTTGCAATTCGTGGGGCTCTTCAAAGCTCTGCGCAGAGCTCTCCCTCTGGTTCTCTCTCCTTGCTCTCGACAGACTCGAAGACAAGCAAATTACCTGACCTGTGACTCATAAGGCTCCATACTCACTTCTCTTGCTTCCTCTCTTCCATGTGAAACCTCCGCTGGGCAAGGGCGCTGTTTGCTCTCCTCCGCTTCTGCTCTTCCCTTTTCTGCTGGATCCGGGCGTCCAGCTTGGAGATGGTGCAGATGCCCCAGATGGAGTCCTTGATTCCCTGCGGACAGCAGGACAGCACGTCAGCCACGCCAGCCCACAGCAGGCAGGAGTGGGACACGGCTGACCCGGACTGCTCCCCATCACGGAAAGGGACATAAATGCATACCAAGCCGATGCACGCGGCCTGCTGACCTAAATCACACGTTCCAGCATCTTTAGGAACAGCACTGGAAGGTTGTTTTGTTTTTTCCCCTTCTCTTTTTAAAAGGTGTGATGTCTCATCCATCTCCTCTATTTATAACCCTGGCAAAAGCCACGGAGATCTCTCACAGCCCATTTCTTCTGTCTGGCACGATGCACTTCTTCCCCTGCCAGCACTTCTAAGGCAAATGAAACGTAATTATACAGAATACTTAGAATGTGCAAAGTCCATGCGGCCTCACTGCACGAGCCTGACGCTTATTCCTCCACAAATAAAACCATCTGTCCTTGTCTCAGAAACACTCCCACATCAGCCACGTCCGTGCGAGCCTCCAGAAATGATTTCCAATGCCATTTCTTTCTTTTAGTGACAGATGTGCTGCAGCTGGCCTGGCTGGCTGCTGTGCAGCCTCTTACTGCCGCAGCGCTGGCGGAGCACATCACTGGCAGTTCAAAATCACGCTGCCCGCATGCACGGACAGGTCAGACAGCCCAAGGAACATCGCTGCCCCTCTCCCCTTTGAGCCAGCAGCATGAATTGTGATGCTGAGTATGCATCTGACAAACTGCATTGCAAGCTGCTGCTCCTACCTGATGAGGCGGAAATTAATTACACGCTGCTCTGAACACCTCTTACAGATGGCATGAAAGCATCACAGAACGACACAGGTTCTTCTGCTTTAAGCTGTGGCCAGGGCACCACAGACCTTTGCTCTCTAAACAACCAGTTCCCAAAAACAAGGCACTTGTGAGCGTCACACCACAAGCGTTTTCAACCTGACATCAACACCTGGGAGAGCCAAGTGAGACAGGGAGCACAGAGCTCACACAAAGCCCTGGCACCATAAGACGCCTGCCAGGCTCACGCCGGCTACAAAGGTCACTCCTGCCCAAAGGAGTCTGTCACAGATCAGTGTGCCCTTTAGGACAGATCTCAGGTCGGGATGAAACGGACCCTTCCTGGGATGTGGAGCGCAGCACCATTTCTAAGCAGCTGAAAATGACTTTTTTTCCCCTGACGGTGTCTCCCAGCACGCCGATGTGATTCTTGAGGATGTCTTAAATCTAAACATATCGGGAGCCCTTTCCTTTCCATTCCCATCTTGTGACCCACTCCAGAGCTCACGGGCAGGAGGACCCGCCACCCCACGGCACAAACGGCCCCCGAAGCGCAGCGACTCACCCTGACGAGGTCATGAAGGAAGGTCTTCACGCTGTCTGCCATCCTGCCTCCAGCATCACCTCTGCTTCCAGCACTATCAACTACAGGGAGAGGGGAAGAGCCGAACCCAGGCCTCTCTCATCGTGGAGGGAGGGGAAACGGATGGAGCCTGCGGGGAGAGCGCACGGGAGCGTGGCAGACACAAACAGCGCGTCATCGGCCCGAGCACGGCAATTACAGCCCGCTGACAGCAGCGGTTCGCAACAGGGGAAGCGCTCCGCGCCCATCTCACCCCGTGCCGCGCTGTGCTGTGCTGTGCTGCGCGGCGCCCTCCGACTGAGACCGCGTTCGGGCTACGAAACGCAGCCAACCCCGCCCGGCATGGGCAGCGGGACGCGCGGCGCTGAGCGCTGCTCGCAGTCACGGAGCGGGGGGCCGACAGCTGCGGGGCGGACCGACGGGGAACACCGAGCAAAGCGGCGGCGGCGCACGGAACGGCACGGAACGGAACGGAGCGGAACGGCAGCGCTCCGCGGGGCCGCGCGGGAGGGAAGGGTTACGAAACGCGCGGGGGGGCGCGGCGCTGTGAGGCCGCCGAGCACGAAGAGCCGCGGCCGCTCCCAACTCGGCCACCCGAGCGGCCCGGCGGATCGGAGCCGAGCGAGGCCCAAAGGACGGCTCCGCCGGGCCCACGCCCGCCGCTCTGCCCCGCCGCGCACGGCGGTTCGGTACCTCAGGGCCGCCCCCGGCACGACGCGGCCCTCCCGCGGTCCCGGAGCGGCCCACGCTCACCTCAGGGCCGCCCCACGCGCTCACCGCCGGGCCGGGGCCGCTCAGCGCGGCGCGCACAAACCCGGCTCGCGCCGCCCCGGCCAACGCGCTCCGCGCAGGCGCACACGCAGGCGCACACCGCAACGCTACGGCGCAAACGCAGTCCGCCGCGCCGCCGTCCGCGCACCGCCGCAAGGGGGAGCCAAAGCACCGGGAACGTCTGCGGGGAACGAACTGCGGTAACGAAAGGGGCGCCGCGACGGAGCGGGGAAATGTGGGGGCGCTGCGGTGGGAACGGAAGTACTGCGCGGTGTTGGGGGCACCGGGCCCTGCCGTGCGCTGGTGGGACACGGGGGGGGCGACGGGCATCTGAGGTTGTAACACCGCGCAGACAAAAGGAGCCGGTGGGGACGCAGCCGTAAACACAACTCTTCACTCGGACGGCTGCCGTAATCCATCCCTTTATTCCCGCAGCAGCGCTGCCCCCGCCCAGCACCCCACCCCCGCTCAGACGATGGCCGCCTCCAGCAGCGGCTCGCTGCCCCACAGCCGCGCAGGCGACAGCCTGCTGACGTCCACAGCCGCGCAGGAGCCGTGCAGGAGGAGCTCGGCCGCCACCCTCCCTGCGGCGGGGGACTGCTGCAGGCCGTGCCCGCTGAACCCCCCCAGCACGAAGACGTTCTGCAGCTGCGGGTGCGGGCCCAGCACTCCGTTCTGGTTGAAGGCGTTGTAGTCATAGTAGCCGGCCCATGCGCTCTTCACCTGCTCGGCATCGCGGGGCTGCATCACGGCAGCCTGGAGCCCAACCGCAGGGGATGCGGGGCGGAGGGCACCGTACCTTCAGTGACTGGAAGGCGGGCACGCGCTGCGCCAGCCGCGGCCAAACCTCCTCCTGGAAGAAGTCGTGATCCACCTCCAGGTTCCCCGTGTCCGGCTCACGGCCCTGCATGGCGACAGGCGGTGACTGCGGTGGACACCGGGGAGGTCCCCACCACACTGTGAGCCCCACAGACGCACCTCGGGCGGGCTCATGCTCCCCAGGTAGTTGCCAGCGATGCCCTCGCGCCGGAAATAGACTCCCGAGGTGTCGATGAGGAACGGTGTCTCCAGGCCCGGCCCGCCGGGGCAGTGCCACACATAGACGTACCTGTGGGGACATCGCCGTGTCCCCCCCGCGGCACAGAAATGTGCTCTGGGGCTCAAAGTGCCCAAACTCAGTCCCAGCCCCGACCTCTTGCGGGGCTCTATGGGGAAGCGGCTCAACGTGAGGCTGGCCTGCAGCCCGGCTGTGGCCGAGTCCAGCAGCTTCCCAGTCCAGGCGCCGGCGGCGACCACCACGATGGCACAGGAGACGGGCTGCTGCTCCGGGCTGTCGGGAAGGCGCACCTGGGACATCGAGGATGGGCTCCCAAGCGGTCCCACAACGTGGTGACTGACAGCAGAAGGCGGTGGCGTTGGGGCACACTCACGTTAACGTATTTCACACGGCCGACGCCCTGCGGCATGCCTGCTGTGTTGTCTGCGGTGTCCGCCATGAAAGCTGGAAGTTGTAGGGTGGGTGAGGCTGTCCCGGTGTCCACAGTGGTGGTGTCACTGCGCCCAGGACTCACACGTCACCTCCCCGACGCAGCTGTACACGCCCAGGGACGTGGCTTTCCTTCGGAAGGCGTTGAGGAGGGACCAAGGGTCAAACCAGCCCTCGTTCTCCAGCCCTGCGGAGACACACACAGTGACAGACGTGGTGACACACAGGGACGGCAGTGTCCCCACCAACAGCACGTCCCCTACCGTAGGACGCCACGGCCACATTCTCTGTGTTTATCCATGGGAACTTGGCCTTCAGCTGACTAGGGGACAGCAGGGCCACCTTGGCGCCCTCTTCCCTGGAGACAAACAGTGTCACTGAAGAGGGGTGTCCCCAGTGCCCCTTTTAAGGGGGGGGCCGGGGGGGCCATATCACCTCTGCACCTTGACGCCAGCCTCCAGGGTGGCAGCACCATGCTCGGACGCCAAGAAGAGGTATCCCGAGGGCTGGAACTGAAGGTCGATGGGGGGCTCGTTGGGCACCCACAGGTGCTCCTGAGAGGAGAACGGCACAGTAAGGAGGGGGTGAGAACGAGACCCTCTCCCACAGTGCTGCCATCGCCCAAACTCACATTGATAGTACGGAGGAAGGTGGCAGATTGCAGAGACAGGCGGATGTTTTCAGGCAGGGAGAACTGCTGCCGGATGCCCCCCACGGACAGCACAGTGGAAGCCTGGGAATACTATGTGGGGGGAAGGGGGAATGGCAAAGGGGTGCCAAGGGGTGGCGTGTCCCCGCACAACCCCCCCAACTCCAGGGTCTCACCGTGGGGTCCCGCTCCACCACCACCACCCGCATGCCATGCCGCCTGTTCTCCAGTGTCTTCAGCCAGTAGGCAACGGACCAGCCCAGCACGCCCCCCCCCACCACCACCACATCTGCTCGCTCTGGGGGTGGGGGGCTGTTCTGGTGGGGGCGCAGTGAGTTCCAGGCCCCCTCTGACTCCGGCAGCTGCCCCCGCAGTGTCTGCCCCAGGCGGGACAGCCTCGGCCCCAGCTCTGCGGGAATAGAGGGGGATGCAGCCAGGAGACCCTCCTAACTCAGAACGCCCTCCCAGGTGACTCTGAGACTCCCCCCGGATCACTCTGAGCACTGTCGGCCCCCCTCCCATCCTCACCCATCCCATTGAGGCCTCCTGAACCCCCCCGGCCTCCCATTCACCACCCCCGGGCCACCCCGCGATGCCCTCGGATCCTCCCAGCACCCCGCTGAATCCTCTCTACACCCCCTGGGACCCCACCGAGTGACCGCTACCCCCTCACCACCCCCTTT
>PPHD01025628.1:0-11708 GCA_002909625.1 Bambusicola thoracicus
GTGTGAGCACTCATTTCCTGACCCCCCAGCACTTGTGAAGAGCTGCTATTTCTTCTGCACAGAGTCCCAAAAGAGGGTGAGACAAGACTCGTCTTGCCTTGGGCTGCTACACTGTGGACTCAGGAGGATTCCCTCTGAGGGCCCCATAGGCCTGAGGTGGGGGTGTCTCAGTCTCAAATGGATTCCCCATCAGACGAAGCCAAACAGAGGAGAGTGGATCCACCTGCTGCCACAGAGATGACCCAGTCCATAACCCAAACTTGCTGTTAATAAGTTTCATACACCTCATTCTTTTTGCTTTTAGTGGACAAAGGAAGACACTGGCAAACATCCATTTGGAAATGACTGTTTCCCAGCAACTCCAAAATCTTCTAGTGTCTGGTTGCATCTGTCTCCATATTTACGCAAACCGTGTACAGCTTGACAAAATTGCCAGACTACAAGCATGGGACTGAGATACCATATCTATACTCCAGAATTTTAAGAGTAATAGTGAATTGTTTCATTTCAGCTTCACATGAGTTGCATTCTGTGTTGAGCTAAAATAAAAGCTTCAGCACTTGTTGTCCATCTGCAGCAAACACTGCTGTCCCACATGCTCTCTAACTTAGGCAGGAGCACAAACTGAAAAGGATCATTCAATGGGACTGGGGCCTCCTGTGGCATTAACAGGCCATAAATTGAGCTGTATACTTGAATATTGTCTACACTATCACAATACAGACTGCTAATAAACATAGGCTTTATATTTGAATTATAAAACTTGAATTATAATGCACCAGAACGACACCACCTATTAACTCCATACATAAATATCCAGTGAAGCTTAATAATCTTCCATTCATATATTTACCATCTGGAATGGCTCACTTTATTGCAGTTTTCCCAAAAATATGAGGATCAACAACAGTGCCTGACTTCAGGTTGCCTCTAGAGGACTGCTTCTACAAGGTCCATTAAATAGAAAGATACCACCAGCAGCACATGACTATGCAGAGCTAAAAGTATTCTGGGAAAGTATCGGTACACATCAGCCCTGTTCTTATCCTGGTCCTGAGACATCTGCAGCTGGTCACTGCTGGAGCCTGAGCAGTAAGACAGACAAACCCTCATCCACCCTAATGGCAGAATTCTGCAACAAAGAAACCATCATTCTCAAATGCTTACAGAACTCCCAGCATGACAGTATCTAAATTTTCTGTACTAATGCGAGTTGAGGAAATGCAATTATCTTTGATAATAAACTTCTGACCTTCAGGATGAACTTAGATGGATTCAATACAGATAGTAGACCAGTGAGAAAGTTTCCTATGAACACATAGCTGTATTTGCATATGGAAAGAGAAAGAAAGAAAGAGTTTAGAAATAATAACTTATTTCCTCAATAAAAGTGTTCTTGGAATAAATATACCTACATACAATCCTGCAAATGTATACACATTTTGCTTGTATATGTACATGTTTAAGACCACATTTCCATAGCAATGCAACCTTCCACAACAGTGCAATACTCCATAAGTTTATGAAGTTATTCCTGCCACAGTTTGAGTTAAAAAAATCCTAAATATTATGCAATTTTAGGTACACTAAAAATTCTCTGATAAAACACTTCAAGTTGCACATTATGTACAGACTTCTACTGTGAACTAACTTGGGACAAAGCTTGCATGTAGTATTCTTACATACTCGCGTTTTTCAGTCAAAAAAAGGATGAGTCATCTGGAAGGTATTGCATACACAGTTGCAGCTCTTAGTCATTGATCTTCTCTCTGTTCACATCTCATGAGAGCCTAAAGATTAGAAGATTTACCTGGTGTGAATTTCCGTATTCAAGTTCCAGCACAGCTGTTTGACAGCAATGACAAGACCTGACCATTAGGTATCACCTTATTCAAGTACTTGGAGCTGTTCCACCTTTTACTAATAGCAGGCAATGTACCACAAAAAGGGGGGAAACAAGTGGTACATTTGGTTACTTCCCTGTGACTATGGAAGGCACCTAACATGACAAATCACTATCACTCCTGATGAATGACTGTTCTACATTATTAGGCTCCCTTCATCCTGCCCTAGCTGAAGGAATTTGATAAAAAAAGGTCTGCTTATTCAGATCAGTGAGGTAGAGACCTAAAGTTGAAGACAGCAATCTTAGTTTTACAAGCTGAGTCTAAAGTTAAAGGGAATTAAACAACACTTAAACATTTCAGTATCCTTGAAATATCCCTGTAAGTGCCTATCCTTACATATCCTTCTACTCTTGAAAACCTGTTCTGAGTGCATACCAGAGAAAGAGAGAAGTACCACACTGTCAGTGCAGAGAGGACAGCAAGCAGGTTCTCCAAGCCCAGTGTTTATGATGCAATAATGCATCAATGCACCTTAAAGTGGCAGGTGCCTCAAATTCCTAGGACTTCTCTCTTTCTGTTCCCCTCAAGTTTTTCCTTTAAACAATCTTAGGAAAAACTTTACATAAGATTTTGCACTCAAAGCCTTTTATGATACATTCAGTTCTCAGTTTTTAAGTCACAATCAAAGGATTATATTCTGCCTCATTAATAAAATATGTACTACAAAAGAATTGTTAATATCAGAATGGTATAGTAATGCCTCCTCTTCCCAAAATCTACCTCAGCAGATCTCCTCAAATTCATTACCGATGCGTTAGGTAAAAAAGAAAATTACTTAAGTGAGATTAAACTTAAATTACCAAAACCAACTGTATATTTTCCTACCTTCCTTAAAACCCAAACGATCTTCAGCTGTGACTACACGTTGCTCTTCCATCAATGACAGATCTGGTTTAAGTCTGTATATCCTCTGCTTTTGAGATATGTACTCCTAACAAGTTACTTTCCTTCAGTTGTGCTGACTCAACAGTTTGCCTAGTAGTATCCTTGATAGGATCCTGTTAATGTTATAAAAATTATATTTTTTTTGTTTTAAAAGGTGTTTTTGTTTTCAATATCAAATTCGTACAGATCTTCCTTAAAGTATCACAGTGCAGACATCTGTGTTGGTAGACAGAGAGAAAGCAACTGCTTGAAGGAAGCAAAATAGAACAGTAGTATGTTGTGTAATCTACCATATCTGCTACTGAAAAAAAAAAAAAAAAAAGCATAGAGCCATAGCCATATTTTAAGCTCTTTAAATTGCTTTTTCCTTTCCATCCATGATCAGCATAAACTCTTCCTGCCAAACTCCTCCCTGTAGAAACTGCAGTCTCCTCTCCTAGCTTTGTATCTATCATGTTTGAACATGCAAATTCTCATACAGTTCTTCTACACTTCACTGTTCAAACATTACTCACATGGAGCTTTACTGTAGCTCAAAGGGATTACCCAACATCGGAGAACTAAAGTAAATAACTTCATTTACTTTTTTTTTTTTTTGTGAATTTGGCATATGTTGTCTAAGATCACTTTACACAGTCTTCCTAAAGGACATCACAACCCTTACAAATGCTGATCATCTGCCTTGTTCGTTTGGACTATAGGCTTGGTAGGGCAGGCACCATTTGTAACAATGTTCATATAGTGTGTAATACATAGGAGGCCTCCACTTATCATCAGTTCTCATGGTAAAGAAGTTACAGTAAGACACAATATGTTCAATTTTAGATTTACACTTACTTGCAATGAACATCTGATGGTTTGTTTAGATCACTAAAGTGTTCTGCTCAATTAACTCTGATACTAGCCATGAATTTCAGGTAAGAGAGACTAGCTGGGAACAAAATGTTCACTGAAAACAAACAGAGCAATGTACAAATCTCTGAGAAAAAGTTATTTTTATAGTTGAGATCTATAATTGAGAAATATTTGCATATTTCATTACAAAAAAACTTAAAAAAAAATAACAATGACATTATATTAGCTATATTTACCTAAAGTTTCTAGAAACAAGGCAGTTCATTCAAGAACAGAAAGCAGCCACAGAAGTAAAGAATTTAGCACTAGGAACACAAAAGCAAGCACAATTCAGATTAAGGATGCCTATTTAATGAGTAAGGTCTAAATGTGGAGCATATAACTGCAATGTGTATTTTTCTGCTAACACTTTTAATTATTATTATTTTATTTTTAAGTGAATTGACTGTTAAGTGTGAATTGTAACATAACCTCCCAACATCACTAAGTAAGTCAGGGTGCAATGCTCCTCTGTTCTTTCTGAAAGTTACTATGCAAATACTGACTCTGGTTATGGTACAAGGAGCACTTGACCTGATGAATTTACATGCAGTGAGACTGAAATGTGAAGAAAAGAGACATAAACAATATCATTGAAGTTGACGATTATGAAAAGAGCTGGAGTAGCGATTAAAAGTAGAGAATAGAGATGTAGCACATTATCATGAGATTACAAAACAAACATCCTTGTCTGCTGGAACGCTGCTTCTCAGTCATTTGGTGATGGCTGCCTGCTTCCTCAGGAATATCTGGAGAAGGAAGACTGAACAGTGCTTAACTAGCCTCCCGTGCGCAGCCAGATGGCTTATGGTCAGCAGCTCTATGTCCAGGTGGAGGCTGATGATGAGTGGTGTCCCTCAGGAGTTGGTCTTAGGACCAGTGCTCTTCAATATCTTTATCAATGAGATAGACAGTGAGATCAAGTTCATCCTCAGCAAATTTGTAGATTACAGTAAGTAGAGTGATATTAGTCAATATGACAGAGCGAAGGCATGCAAACCTGGACAGGCTTGAAAAGCAGGCCAAAGAAAATGCAGTGAGGCTCAACAAGGCCAAGTGCACAGTGCTGAACTTGGATCAGGACAATCCCGTATACATATACAAATTTGAAGAACAAATTGGGAGAGGCCCTGCAGAAAAGGAATAGGGGTTCTGATGGATAAAAAGCTTGGCATGAGCCAGCAGTGCACACTTGCAGCCCAGAAGGCCAGCTGTATCTGAGGCTGCATCAAAAGGGGAATGGCCAGCAGGGAGGGGGAAGTGATTGTCCCTCTGTCCTTGTGAGGGCCCATCAGGAATAATACGTCCAGACCTGGGACGGGAGCAGGTCCGGAAGAGAGCCACAATGATGATCACAAGGCTGGAGCACCTCTCCTATGAAGAAGGGCTGAGGCAGCTGTACTTGTTCATCCTGGAGAAGAGAAGGCTCTGGGGAAACCTTATGAGAACTTCTACACAGGAGGAAGACTGACTTTTCTTCATGGGCAGATAGTGATAGGACAAAGGTTAATGACTTTAAACTGAAAAAAGGGAGATTTAGACTAGATGTTAGAAGAACATTTTTTACTCAGAGTGTGGTGAGGCACTGGCACAGTCCATTCAGAGAAGCTGTGGATGCCCCATCCCTGGAGGCATTCAGGACCAGAGTGGATGGGGCTTTGGGCAGGCTGATCTAGTGGGTGTCAACCTTGCCCACAACAGGAGGTTTGGAACTAGATGGTCCTTAAAGTCCAATCCAACCTAAGCCATTCTATAATTCTGTGAAAAGCCCCCAGAAAATGGTGGACGGAAGCAACTAGCTCTGTCTTGAATTTATCTGAAAGACAAGTTGGGGTGAATAGAACAACATCCCACTGAGAAGGATCATAACCACTTCAAATAAAAATATCTCAGGAAAACAGATACTTTACAACACTACTGTTCTTACTGAATGATATGAGACAGGAAAACATAGGAGACAGGTGCATTTAGGGTAAAAGACTCCCAGAATAAGGGAGGTGAGTGAGCACCATGTCAAAAACTATGCAAATGCTTTTCACTGGAGACAGTGACTACAAGCTGAGAGCAGGTACTCATGTAATCAGACGCACTGCACAGCTTACTTTGTGCTATCAGGCATCAGGTATGCCTAACCCCAGTAGTCACACAGGACAGGATAAAGCTTGAAATGGATACCGTAGACTGGAAATAGATCAAAGATAAGTAACAGTATAATTTACCAATATATGAATTCCCTCAAAATCATTACACTGTAATTGGATTTGAGAAGATACTCAGTAGTTAGCCTACAATTATATGCTTTGAACAAGAATTACTGGAAACGATTCTTCAGCCTTTGTTGCAAAGGTGGTTGGACTAAGCCATCCGAATAGTCTGTTCTTGCACATTGCCTTAAAATCTACTATACATTATCCTCTGTGGCACTCCTCACCTCTGATTACGTAAACAATATCAGAGAAAGTGTTCAGTTCATGCTGGAGGAAGAAGCATAAATCTACTTGATGGTGTAAGGCTCTGTGGAGGAGCACAGGACTGAGGAGCACTGCAGTGCACCTGAGGAGTGAGGAAGCACTTGGCACAACCTTGTGATCAGGTGAGGTAAAAGAATGAGAAAGTGGAGGGAGGGAAGTATCCCCAAATCTCTCCTTTGGTATGGCAAATCCTCAGATTACTCGACATGGGGGCAGGGAATACTTTAGGCACCAAGCTAACAGAGTAGCCTTTCCATCCCCTCAAAAGTCTAATTCTCCATGAGGATACTTGGCTTCAGTTTACATTTGTTATCAGGACAGATTTATACGCAGCCTAAACAATAAAATACATGTGGGGAGAGGGGGAGGAGGGTAGACTGAATGCATTCTAATTTATCACATAAAGCAGGACAGACTCATTCATGTACTATTCCTACCCTCATTCACACAGGTAAGAAAGAGGAAAAGGGAGGGAAAAATCCTAAGAGAAAAAAAAAAAAAAAAAAAGAAAGCCTTTTTATTTTGCTAAAGGACCCTAGGGAAGGGCCCCTGATGCAGAGGCCCTGCTTTTACAAATGCTTCCCTTTCCTTACACAGTTCCTTTAATACGAGTAAAAATTCCAAATTCCTCATTTGTTTAGCCTGAAATCCCTTGCACATTTCCCACAAACTACTTCCTTTTCTCTCTTTTTAGCTGGACTCCCTCTCTTTTTAATGAAGAGAAGTTCAGAGAGTTTTTCCCATGAATAGATGGCGGGCACCTGGGAGTTATGAATTTTAAAGTGATCATTTTCTTTCAGCCCAGCCGGACAATGGGGATCTCCTTTTGACTCACTTTCACAGCTTTGAGAGGCTCTCAGATCAGCCACATTCCAATCAGACTGGAGTCAGATCAGAGCCGAGCTGGACTGCATCAAGGTCTCTCGCACAGAAAGACAAGGAGCAGATGGCCAACACTGAGCTCTCCTCCCCTTTTCAGAGTGCAATGGAAGGCAATGTGGGAAAGCGTTCCCCCAGCATTGCCTATTGATTTCTGAATAGGACCACCACATGCCACCAGCCTGTAGGTATGAACCTCTGTTAACAGATGGTGAGATCATTATGAGCAATTAATTCCTTTAATGTATCAGTGGGAACATGTTGGAAAGGGTGATGCAAGCACAGAGTGAATAGTGAACTTCTCATTCCTCAGGGAGAGCTGCAGCTACATCACTGAAGGATGGGAACAGTCTTTCAAGAGGGTCTGTACATACTGAGAACCAGAGCTAGCCATTTGGTCCACAGAAACGAGGCATGGTTTTTATTAACTAATCATCCCTCCCTCGTTGATATGTGATTAACAACAGATTTCTTTTTAGGTCATTTTTGGAGAGACAAACAGTTCAAAACAATGGGGAAAAAAAAAAATCCCAAACTATCAACACGATAGGAACACAGGGAATTCGGACCTGGGGATGATGAGGGAATATTGCTACATAACTCTTTGTTACGTAAAATTTAATTTCAACTGACTATAATTTAATAAGGAAACAGACTATTTTGAACACAACTATGTGCATATAAATAAATAAGAGGAATTCATAATAGCTCTTTGCACTGAAAATAGAAGCATACAAAATAAGCCCTTCGCAGACTTGTCATAAAGTTACTGCCACAGGATTTTACACAGAAATAATAGATAGTACAATTTTAATATAGCTATCAAATTGAAATGCAGAGAATTCCACAGAAATGCAGCATATTTACTGCTATTCATTGTGATCTGAGTAAATTAAAATTCAGGGTGCTAATAACAACTGTAAGACTGGGACATTCCCGCATCATCTGCTCTACATGCATTTATATGACAGGTTTCTTTTTTCCCCCTCTTTTAGAGGCAGAAAACCTGAGAGCACAGCATAGGTGGCTAGTTAGCTCTTGGTCTTAAAGATGACAGCAGAAAGTGAACAGGAAATTCAGGCAACTATTCACTTATTCATATTTAAATGACACTTTTTGCTTGTAATTAAGACACTCAAGTCGTGTCTCTGTTCATGAAATTTACATAACTGCACAATAGCTTGCCTAAGTGAACAGCAAATGGTAGTTAACCTTGAAATGTATTATCTTAATTGAATAAATCTGGCTATAGTTCAATAAATTTAAACAGAAAGATATCTTTAAGCTACTAACATCATTTTAAAAAACACATTTGCTTTCACGCACTAAGATGGCTCACTGTTTTTTCTTGGTTTTTATTTCTGCTGTAACATTGGTCCCTTAAAAAAAGAAATCATTGCAGAACACCCAAGACATTGATACATGTTTGCTGTTTTCTCCTTATTGTTTGCAGTTTGAGTCAGTGTCACATTCTGGAAAGCCTTGATAAGAATATCAGAATATTGAATCAAAACGTGTAACTTGCCTGCTTGAGATAGTCCCTTACCTACTTTCTCTGCCCTTATTGGACTTCTGCTCTTCCCTTCCCCCCACGTACCAGCTGAGTATCCTGTCACACAGTGAGAAACCTAGGTGGGAGAATATAGATTTTTGCATAGGTTAAATAGGAAAGCCACATTCCACCACTCTCCCATTTAAATCAGATTTACATGGGGTGTAAATCCCCTCAGAATAGAGCCATTCACAAGGGCTCAGAAAGTTCCCCTCACAACACTGATTACATTAAATCAGAAGCAATCATGTTTCTTGGATTATATAGTTACAGCAAGAGAAGCTCTGCAGTGTATTTATATTTGTGTGAAATAAGTTAATGAGAAGCCACCTGTGCCTTATAGCAGTTTACAAGACAAACAGGAACACAGGTGTTTCAGTAATATACCCATGTATTTTTATAGGAATTTACAAACACTGTAAGTGAGCATATTGTTGCTGAATACAACCACACACGCGCTTTGAAGGACAATATTTTGGATTTTGTTTAGGTTGTCTTCGTCTTCAAAAAATATATATATAAAAGACTAGTTTCTTGGCCATCGGCAACAGCTACAATTTGAGCTTTTCTCTGTCACACAATGTTCGCCATTGTATCTTGTGCAACATAGATTGTACATGCTCAGTTCTAACCCACAGTGCTGGCAAGAAGCATTCAAACTGTGAATTACCATTTTTCCCAGCATCTAGTGCTAGTCAAAAGACAGCACAATAATACACTAGAAGTGCCTTTGTCTGTTAAAACATTGTTCTTCATTACTACGTGAAAAGCAAATTGTCTTTGTATAGAGGAAGAGTGGCACACTAGCTCTGGGAGTAAGAAGGAATTTGTATCACTTGCTGACCGCCTCCTATATACACATGCCATTTTCTTCCTCAGCAGCACATGCGTTTATGTTTTGGATAAAATTTTGCATACTGTTTTTAATTACTAATTGTTTTAGAATCTGAGTCCAGAAGGATTGTTTGCTTTCGTCTTCGGGAAGAACATCAACACTTTTGCGTACAGGGTTGTTGTTCCCTAGTTTGTATTTTTCAGGGGTAGGAAACACAATAATAAAAACATACATTCAGTTTGTTCTAAACCGAACAGAACAGAGTATGTATGGGAAGGGACCCGCAAGGATCATCAATTCATCTCTTGATTTGGTACACATCTAAAACAAAAGCAGATCAGAAAACCTCATCCTGTCATAGAAATCAATTCAGAAAACACAATCAAAGTGTGAATTATGCAAATCCAAGAATGGCATTTATTTTCACAATATGGTACTCCAAACCAATCTGTTCTACTGAGGATTTTGCAAAATGTATTGCTACTGTCTTGAAACCTGGCAAAATATGGGACAAAGATCCTTCAAGGGCTATTTTCAATTCCTCCATGCATTCCTTTTCGTTCAAGTGAAGAAATACTCAGCATGTATAAGAAAGTAATAATTCCAATCAAGTCTAAAAACAAATACTTAGAGGACTAGAGGAATGCAGTCTAATACGACAGTTCCAGATGTTGATGGATTAGAAGATGAAAGGGCGTTGAAGTATTCAGCACCAAAATCCTTGGCAACAGAGCAATCTGTTCCTTGCATACCACTCACATTAAGTACTTGTAAGCACTCTAAGTTTTCATCGATTTTTAACAGCATGTAAATAGACACTGGCAACAGCCGGTTCTCAACAGTTCCATTCAGTTGAAACCAGCAGAAGATGACGAGGCAGGAAAATACTAGGTATGAGCACAAATCCAGTTCCTCAAGCTCTAAACGTAATGTAGGTGTTGGCAATTTAATCTTTTCTCCAGAATCAGCTGAAACATGCAGATCATAAACTGTAGGAAAGATGAAATGAAAAGCTGGGACATCCAGTGTTGAGAAACATTTGCACAGGTATTCTAGATACATCCATTCCAGGGTTCAGAGCTGGACTGCTGACACAGAATTTTTGTTTAACCTTATATCTCAGAAATACAGGTGTGAAAGTGGAAAGAACGGTCTTTCGTATCAGGTTACACAGCTGAGACTCACTTTGGAAAACCTCCATAAATTCTCCCTATTTACTTATTGACTAAAAAGCACAACCAATCCTAAAAGGGTCTAAAAGCAAGCTCTGAAAACATAAGCACTGAATTACTGTTCAAGAGGAACAGAAGTACAGAACAAGCCTACATGCAAGTGCAAAAACGTATGACTTAGGAGATTATCTCAGAATATAGAGGCAAATGGCAAACCATGCATATCTGTGAGAAGAAGAGATAGGGCTCTGCAGGAGAAAGTAAAGTTTGGGGGCTTTTGGTTTTATTTTTTATTTTTTTGTTTTCTTCAGAAAGTGTGTTTGGTCAGGCCACTGGCAAACCTGACCCCTTAAAATTACCTTCTGTTACCAGTGTGAATATCCATAGACAAAGACGTAGTTTAGTCACCTAGCCAAAAGTGTGAGATGTTTCCATGTAAGAATGCAGGTGATCTGTAAGCTTCCCCAATTTCCGGTACATTCCAGTCTCCCAACAGGTATGATTTCTGGTTTCAGACTCTCTTTGTCCCATAATCTTTTAAATGAAACATGGCTACAGGGCACTGTAACTGGATCAGTTTGACCTTGGTGATAAACTTCCAACTTTTCTACAGTAAGATGGATTCACAGTTCAGTTAGTAACCCATTTTGCAAAACCAGCCTCATCACTTCGTCTTGCCAGCATATTCAAAAGTCCAGGGTCTTGATAGCCATCCACCCAACCCCAGCATTAATTTTTTTTTACCACACATTAATCATTTAGCTGGCTATTTGCAACTCCCAGAGAGCATCTCGGCAAAACAGCTGGGTTTTTCTCACACTACAAGAGGAAGACCTTCTGCACAGAAATAACTCCACTCCCAGTTAGTCAGAAAGAAGAGGAAACCAAAAGCCGGATTCCAGCAGGCTACAACCTGCCTCATCATTCAAAGCAAGTAGCTGTAACAACTCCAAAGTATTTTTCTCTCTCTCCAAAAGCCTGCCCTGACCAGATGGAGAACTGCAAGCAAACTTTGACTTACCTTCCTCACAGAAGCAGTACCCTACAAGTAGCACACCTGAACATGCTGCCTTCTAAGCTTCTTTTCTCTCTTTTTTTCTTTTTTTTTTTTTT
>PPHD01025629.1:0-11708 GCA_002909625.1 Bambusicola thoracicus
ATATATTTTCACACTTTCTGATTCAAAACACCAGAAATCTGGTTGTTGATCAAGATAAACCTCTTTTAATTTAATAGTTGTCCACCTAAAGAACATATTAAAACTTTTGAAATAAAAAAGGAAGACAATAAAACCTTTGTCTTCATGGAGGACAAACCACTTTATGCTTGAAATTTGTTTATGCCAAGCACTTGTTTTCTCACAAATGTAAATGCACTGCTCATCACACAGTAATGTGTTGTACAAAAAGTGCCCCTATGTGAAAGCGTCTCACATATAGAAAAGCCTGACTGCCATGAACACTGGTGCCAAACTGCAGTGGAATGCTATCTTGCTATGATCATGTGGATCTGCACCCAAGTGCTGAAGCAGATGCCTGCTGCAAGTGTTTTTAAACTAACAGATCAGAAATTTCTCAATGAAATCCTCTGAATCTGGAGTAAACCAGAAAATTATCATCTTTATCACTAGTCCATGAAACACAGTTTTGTTCTGCTAGTAAAAATCATGTATCTTGCAAATCTGTTGGGATGGATTGTACAGAACCTTTTTATCTATGCATATAACTGTAGTGGCTTCTTAAGTAAGTGTTTTATGTTTAAGATGTCTAGTAATTCCTGCTGCCTTGGTGTAAGTTATTAATATAGCAGTTACGAGACTGAGTCATTCAGTATGCTAAATGTTAGTATACTCTAAATGTAGACTAAGGGAGGTACCATACGTATTTAAGTATCTAAATTCAACGATAGTTGAAAAGCCTACCCTAAAATCCTAGAAATAATTTGATTTGGAGTAAATGAATTCTTTCTTGACTTTAGTCAGTGCAATTACATTCAGTTAGATGTGGTATTATAGCATGAAATTTATCATCATTTAAGTTCTGCAAAGTACTAGAGAAGCCAAACTTATCTTTATTTCCATGCTGGCAGTTTGGTCAGGCTGACTTTGCATTCCCCAGTGATTTCACTGGTTGGAAGAAGGATTTAGTTCAAACAAAAGTACAAGCACGAATGGGAGCAAAGTAAAGGTACAACAAGGTTGGTGGGGTTTTTGTTTATAAATTAGAATTTTATATCACATACCCCTTTTCCTCACGAGTGTCCTGACTGTGACAGAACATGAATTTATAATACAAAGGCTTTCTTCCAGTTCTTCCCTGCTTACAGCTTTTCTTCATTCTCCACTTTCCAGTAGCATGTGAATGTCTTTTTTTTTGCTTACATTGCCTAATCTGAATTAGTAAAGTTGGCAATGTCCACTTCTATTGTTGTATAAAACTGTATTAAGACAGCTGCACAGGCTCTGCTGGTGCTTGGCTGTGCATCTCCTTACACCTAGGGTGGTCAGTTTTAACTTCAGGTATTCTACAGGCTCTTCTCTGGAGTCTGAAATGTCTAACAGTAGGTTCCATAGATCACCTAAGATTTTGGTTATTTAGAAATAAAGGGAGGACACTAGAAATCTGTGTTCTATGGGGGCAAAAGTAATTATACAAAAGTAGTTAAACTGCAGTGTAATTCATAATAAACAAAAATATACAAAACTGCAAAGTACAAAAAAACTCGCTACTGTGTAAGAATGTTCTGCTGCATTTTACACACTCAGAACTTAACATCACCCGCTGCATTGCTTTCCGCTCTTAGTATGAACATTCAGAGATCTCGTAGAGCTGAAGAGCTTTGTGTGACTTCCCAGGCCACCTTTTCCATAATCATCTTGCTATTAAGCTGCTTAAAAATTCTGATTTCTTCATCTTCATACACCATGGAAGTGCATTAACTTTTCTGTATTGTTGCTGTTGCAGAGATGTCAAAGGATATAAAAGCTTCATTGAGCTTGCCCCTTACATTCATTTTCTCATGCAAGACAAGTAAAAAATGTTAAGGTTCTTTCCATTACATACTTTTTAAAGAAAAGAGCACTTTTAGAAATTATTATTTATTTATTGAAGGGATTTATATGCAGAACAACATATGCTTTAACATGCATTCCTTTGTTAGCAGAGAAGATGGCCATTTTAATAGACCACCAAAAATGCTACTGCTATGTTATAAGAGTTCAAGCATAGGAGTGTGAAAAGGTATAGCTGGCCAACACACAGCAGCTGGAGCAAAACCTTTAGCCTACACGGCTATGGATTGAGTGTGTGAGAAAGTCCTCTTTTCATTCCCAAATCCTTGTGACAGGAATGGAAGGGTCATGGTGGCAGGGTGTGAACTGTTCGTGACGTGACATCAACAGCTGTGTGGAGGAATGTTTCTGAGTGGGGACTGATGGTAGTGAAGATGGAACAGCGCCAGACAGTACCAGGATTGCAGCTTTTGTCTGAATTTTAAAGGGTCTGAAACATTATGTGTTCTGTTCTGGAGCTCCTGAAACCATTTCTATTCTGCATGAGCTGAAGAATGAATACCCACTCCCTTTGATTGTCACAGACTCAGCAGCTGTTGTAGAAAAATAAAATTAAGAAATGACACATCTCTCAGCTGAATGGGCATCTTCCTAATCCAGTGAGGCAGTCCCTTACGGGAGTTATCTGCAAGTATTTGCTTCATTTAGCTGTCCGTCTGCTTAAGAAATGTGAGAGAAAAATACAATGTGATCTTCAGAGTTGTTGCAACTGTAACTCCATTAACTTCAGCGGAGTCCTAACTGCTTTACCAAGGAAAGGACATTTATGGTAACTGGCTGTGTTTTTCAGTTCTTACCATGTCAGCGAATACTCCTGGCCTACATCAGGAGGAACAGGGAAGGTTTAAGACCCAGTTGCCAACACTTCATAACAACATTTTTCTACTTAGGGGACCTTAGCCTGCTTTGAAGAGAAATGTGTTTGGATCATTTTCCAAACGGTGTTGCAAACCCACAGATTCCTTCCACATCATCCTCTGCCCTTTCCTTTCCTTTCCTTTTTTTTTTTTTTTTTTTTTTTTTTCCCATCCTCCTATTGAAATTTTTTATCAAAAGAAAGTCCTTTTACCTTCTTCTCATAAAAGAGTGCCTCTATCTAGCTTTCTCAGAAGCAGGATGAAGCCTGAGACCTGGTGAAGGCAAAAGAGTTGAGATTTCACCCCAATTTTTGGAGGTGCTGACCACTCTCAGATCTCATTTCTCTTGAAAGTGGGTTGTGAGGCATCGATACAGGATCTAGGTCAAAGACGATTAGAAACTCCAGGGATTCTAGGACAGCAGAGAATGCACTCTAAACTATTGAAAATGCTTTTTCGAACCAGTGCCCTTAAAAATGTGAATAAAACTTCTTTTTCCCCTCATGAGAAGTGAAACACTGAAAGATATTTGGGAGCTGAATGACAGCAAGCTCTCATGCCTTCTGTCCTGCAGAAGGTTGCAGAGACTATGCTATGGGAGTGCTTTGATCCAAGTGAGTATCCAAGCATACACACCTTTCTGGTCACTTCAGCTGCAGAGTGGCTCCTCTGGCCAGGCAGAGTAGGATGACTTCTATTTCTTGGCCATCCCATGCCCTCCAGCTGAAGGCTTGCTGCTTCCAGGAGCCTTTTGCTGGTGCCTGGACACAGCCGGTGCCAGGCTGCATACGTGGCTCAAAAAGTCAAATTCAGAACTCACAGTGCTGAGTTCTGATAACACAGGGAGATGTTTGGCAAAATGCACATTGCAAATGTTATGTTCTGTCTGTAGTTTCCTAGCTGGTTGGATCTGGTTTCTCCCTCCTAGATTCTGTGGCTGTAAAATTATTCACATTATTCTTTCTTGTTAAAGACCGTGCTCTGAGAGTATTAAGGTCTTGTTTGATCATAGAGCTGAAGCATAAAGCTCCAAATTCCCTTCTCCATAGTACCTAATTAAGGAATCTCATTAACCCTCTCTGTAATACATAGAGAGGATGTCTCCTTTCTGCAACCTGCTAATAGGTTTTCTGGTAAATCAGCACACACATCTCACCCGGTTAAGGAACTGTGCTAAATGCACTCTGCTATCTCATGGCAGTGACATCTCTTTTTTTTTTTCTTTTATTCCATTCTTTCTGAGAAACTTCTCTGAGCCATACCTATTTCTTCACAGCTGATTTTTCTCTTTTCTCTTCCTACTTGCGGAGCTCTGTCATTTCAAAAGCTGGGAAACCAGTTATCTGATTTCACAGAAGTTTCTGAAATCCTAAAGGGCAAAAGGATCCGTACCCTCTGTACATTCTGTTCCATCAGCTGAACATGCAGAGATAAGGAGACAAACAAATTCAGCATGATGCTGCTCATAATTTCTCCTGCACATCATCTCTGTGTCATCAAAATTCTTAAAGGGCATATGCAACAGAATGGCCCAGATGATGACTTGTGTGCTTAGAAAGTTATCCATTGCTTCATCTGCCAGGAAAGCAATGATCTGATAATTTCTTACACTCAGCCGTGCTATCTGGAGGCAGCTGAAGAAAATCTGTGCAGGACTAAGTAGATAAAGGATGTGCTGCTGAGCCTTTTGCAGGCACATTGCCCAGCTTCTGCAGGAAGCCAGCTCCAGCCCTGTGAGGTGAACCTGCTCCTGCTCAGCACCAGCTTGCTAGCTGAGCCTGGCTTCAGCATCCCCCACGGGTACCTTCCCCTGGAGTCCCCAGTGCTGAGGCAGGAGTGTGGGTGCATGGCCAGGCACTCCTCACTGGCAGTGGGCCTGTGCCTACAATCCTTCCCAGAGCACCAGGTGCAGGGTGCAGGTGCAGAGGCGGTGGCTGCATGCAGATTCTCCTCCATTTTGGCATGCTGGAGGTCAGAAGCCCAGTGGGGTTCATCCTTGTTGTGTGGTGTAGGAAGGATTCTGCATGGCTTTGCAGTGGCACCCTGAGCTGATCACCAGGGATGCAGAAGAGGTTCACTGGGTGCTGTGCAGCTGAGCATCCTGTTTCAAGTGAGCATTTGAATTTAGGTAAGGAGGTGTAGAAGGTTGAACACATCTTGGATGGGCTGTTAAGTAGACAGGCGAGGATGGGCAGGTTACCAGGAGGAAAGCAGAGTCACAAGCTCCCCACATAATTAAAATAGCTGGTCTGTACTGGAATCAGAGGATAAAAAATTCAGAAGATACTTGTGAATATCTGCTAATTGCATGGAAGTGTCTGCGGCTGAATACTTCTCTAGGCTGTAAGAAGTCAAGCATGCCATCAGGATTTGTGTAATAAGGATGTGCTGCTTGTCTGGACTGTCCCTTAGCTGATAGAGAACTGATCTCAGTGAAGTGGGCTTTAAATAATGAAACTGAAAGAAAAAATGATGAGAAGAAACAAAGATTTAGCATAAGAGCAAGAAGGTAAGCAAATTTATGTAGTAGAAGAGCACAAAGACAAATTATTTAACTTCTTCTCAACTGGAGAAGAGGAGTTGAAATATTTACAAATGGGCTGTTTGAGCTAGCCAGTGTTATCGAAACCTGCTGAGAAGACTCACGTGTTTGGAATGTTGTAAAAATGATTATACTCCACCAGGCAGAACAGACTGAACGAAACAGCAGGCAGGAGTCAGTGCCAGTTGGTAGCAAATCTGGAGCACTTGCTGATTCATATTTATCTAACAAAGCACGAGACAGGATTGCTCCTGCAGACCACCATAATACCTGTGTTAGTGTTTGAAGAAGGCCCCTGCTGCCAGGATTTCTGGTTCAGACCCCTGCCCACACTGACCCTCCTTTGTTTGCTCTGCCCTGGACCCTCTCACTTACCAGCACTTTCATCATTCCCACTAATGGCCACAGGTAACTGGTGTGATGATTCATGTGCATTATATCTCAAGGAGAATATGCTATAAAGTGGAAGGACTGTTTTCCAAACAGTGATGATAAGCAAGTGTCAGTTTCATACCATAGCCTGCATGTATCACAGGAAGGGACATACACTGAGCAGTGCTCTTGGCCTGAACAATATGCCGGCTTATTAATTTTCATGAGATTTTTCCATAGACACAATAATTTAGACAACACAAGGTCACTGTGCAGAGAGCTGGATGGACACTGCCATTTTTTTAAGACAAATTTAAAAATAATGCTCTTAGACCATACTCATCTGTTGGAATTGGTATTCTCCACAAAATCCCAAGTGGCCAGGTTTACTCCTCCAGCATATGTTGTCATCACTGCTTGCAGAACTGGATACTCATAGCAAGGCTTAAATCTCTTTGCATAACTGTAGATTATGATATTGAATTAAATAATGTGATAGTGGAGAAACCATAGCATGTGACTTAGACAGTGAATCAAGCGTCAGAGAATATAAAAATACCAGAGGGACCCTTTCACTGAGTTGAATGAGGGGAAAAAAGTCACCTTAGCTATCAGAGTCAAGCACTAAGTGATTATGTTTAAGTGAAATATCAAGACCAGCATTAGGATAAAACTGTTCCCCCACGGCCTTTAAATCTATGGGCTTTAAATCATTTTCTTTCATCCATGGAGCTATTCTGAGACATATAACCTGTGCAAAGTCCCCTTAAGCTATCAGGAAATATCACTGTAATATTTTCCTAGTCATTCTGCCTATTTACCATGGAAAAACAAAGCATGGCATGACAGAGTACAGCAGGCTATATAGCTTCTGGACAAGAGATGGTTTGCAAGAGAATGGTCTTTTCTTGACCAAAGTTTGGTTCTGTTTGTATCTGGCTATTTTTCTCAAAGTTGGGCTTTTTTTTCCTTCTGTACCATAGAAATTACTCTCCTATAAGAAATGTTGTATATTGGGGAAAAAAAAAAAAAAAAAAAAAAAAGCAATAAAGTAGATACAGCTTCAGCAAGAAAATCTCTGGAAAGCTACACCTTTCTCTGTCTTTGGTTAACACAGAAACAGATGCAGGATCTACTTTTATTTTAACGAAAAAAGCCCCAACCAAATAGAATGGCTTTTCTCTTTTTACAATCCATATGCATTTATAAACCACACTAATAGTTGGCTCATGTACACTAATGGGCTATGCACATTATTTTGCTGGCTGACATCATACATTTCCCCTACTTCCACTATAGAACTACTGAACTTACAAAAATTCTTAGTAGATGATTTTTTCATGAATTCTGGAAAACCCAGACCTGCTTCACCAGGGTATTAAAGCTAAAACACTCAAATCACCTAATTTACAAATATTTCAAAACAGGAACATTGATGCACGGAAAGGTTAATTGCTCTTCTTACTCAATTAGTAAGAACCCTATGCCGTTTATTATATAAAAGTAAGCCATTATCACTTACTGTGTTTTTAAATCCTAGATTCAATAATGACAAAACTTTTATCTCAGCCGTGCAAAACCTTAATTGGCTCAATCTGAACACCCATTTCTTCACAAAACTGAAATCATAGTGTCTTGTCCGTATATATTTGCTCTGTGGATCCAAAATGACATCCTCAAGGAGCCCTTATGTAAGTTCTGTGGGTGTCCTCTTTAGGTTCTTCTTGATAAGCTTTTTGAGAACCTTTTCTCTTTAGACAATTTCACAATTTTTCTTGTTTTTTTTTTTGTTTGTTTGTTTGTTTGTTTGTTTTTCTGAATGAGCCTGCAGAACAATCTTGGTAATTGAACCTTTCTTGACAAGTAAAATTTTCATTCCCTTTTAGTCAGGGAGGTTTCAGTCTGTGATCTGCAGGTTGTAGTGAGATGTATGGGTCTGTAAAAAAAAAAAAAAGATAAAACAGGGCCACTAATTGGCAGAGAACAATTCATTCTATCAGAGTCTGTTTCATGCCTGGGAAAACTCTGAGGTCTGAAAATTAAAAGTTTGGTAGTTTTCAGCCTCTTGAGTCAATGATCCCTGATGGTACGTTCCTATACACACCAGGAGATGTTAGAACAAACAGTTTGTACATAAATGCTGGTTATTGTTATGTGTCTTCCTTGCTGCACATTTACGACCATCAGTGTCTGCTTTTTGTCACTGTTTAGTTTTCAGAGGATCTGCGTCAGTTCAAATCATCCTGCAGCAGCTGATAATGTTTTGTTTAAGTAGGTTAACTTGTCTAAATAATGAAATACTTGTGGACCCTTTGACCCAAACTCAGTCAAGCACAGATGGGCTGTCTTTGATGAAAGAAAGAATCAATAGTATATTCCAGCCTGAGTAAGTCGGTGAGTCAGGTTTCATCTTCCTTATGCTACGTCTCTCTGATCCTTATCGCTGCTGAAATAACATTATGCTTATTTCTTATTCTAAAGAAAAGAAACATATTTTCCCAGTCTACCTCCTTAGCAAAGGTCATCCTGGTGTGCAAGTTTAATGACCTGTGTCTGTTAGCATGTTGGAGACATCACCGAAATAGCTGTCGCTTTATGTATTGCACGTTATATATTCATCATTATTTGAGTTTGCTGTTCAGGGAGAGGAAGGAAAGGACAGAATTGCCAAAGCCAAATTCATGATAATTCTTAGAGATTAAAAAAAGAAAAAAGAAAAAAGAAAAATAATCTTCATACAGGAGAACAGTTGTAAGGGGACAGGATCTGGCCAGAAGAGCTCACCTGGCAGCAGGGCAGAGCAGAACAAATTGTGTGTGTGTTTTGGTTTGTCTCACAATCAATATTCAGGATAACTGCTCTCTGCTGGGAACAGCCCTGTGAAATTACAGAAGGTTTAGGACAGGTAGTGAGGTGCATGGGTTTCCCATCCAGTCTGCCAGGGAAACGTGTGCTAAAGGAAGGGAATATCTGATCTTTGGCCAAGCTGTCAGAATGGGTTGCAGGACCTGAAAAGCAAGTTCTCCATCACTATATTTTTCTACATCCCACTGACAATCTGTAGACATTTTTCACTCTCTCATATTTAAATAAGAGTCCTCATTTTTTCAGACAGCTTTAGAAAAATGTTTAACTTCAGACCAGCTCTTAGTGTGTATGCACTCTCCTTGATTTCTTTCTTCTGCTTAAAAAGAGCACGCCTAATTGCCTGAAGTGGATGTGCTTATGCCTTCTAATCTTCGCCATTATTTTATGTGAGCAACATCTCCCTGCAGCCAGCCCATACTCCCACTGAAGCTGAAGAGAAAAGGTCCACAGAGATTTGTCACTCCCACAACTGGAAACGTTTTTTAGGGTTTTTTACCTACTGTTGTAGGGTCAAAGACGAGTGATGTAAATTGGAACTGATTGGAAGTAGATAGAATCTCAGTCAGGACTAGAACTGGTCTTGAGAATAGAACAAATAAACCTTCCTGAACCTGGAGAAGCTCCTAAAATGGAGAGAACAAACCTGGCACCTTCACCTTTGCCTTTTCCATGTATCTGATTGTGGCAAGCCAAAATAAAAAATAAAGTCTTCAGAGCAGTAAGTATCCTTCCAAACCATTTTATTTCATCTGAGATTCGCAGAGCATTTTCAGAGTCCCCAGCTCCCAGCTGCATGCATGACGGCATGATTCCTCTGCCTATTTCACGTGTGTTCAGAGTAGACAAGCTGTATTTGGCAGATGTACTTCCAGGACTCAGGACATTACTTGCATGCTTAATCCACAAATCAATTGTTAATCAAGAAATGCAATCCAGCAGCACTGCTCAGATGTTTCTATCAGCCACTGTGTGGAGCAAGGTCCAGCAAGAGCCCCCCTTGTCACTGGGATGGACTGCCAGGAGAGGTTGCTCTCAGGTGCTGCAACCTGCTGGTGCTGCGCCCTGGTTCTGGCACCTCCTGCCTCTGCCCCTCAGGGTATTTGTTTTGCTGTGCTTAACTTGGTTGTTCCAATATTTTTCTAAAGTAACTTCGTAAGTAGCTGAGTTTCTGCAATACAAGCAAATTCTCAAATTCTCTTTCATGTCTGTAGTATGGAGGCATGCTATTATCTTGTAGCATTTTATTTGTATATTTTGTGTGCTGTTTCTAAAAGACTGTCAAATGACTGTCAATTATTTATTCATATCAGGTGAAGCAGATGTAGAGGAACTGCTGTATCCAAAGTTAAAGAGCGCTACCGAAACTTTGTAGGAAAGGAATAATTCAAATTTTAATAACCTTACTTTTTACCCATGTGTTTTTTCTACTTCTAAGCTTCTTTCTTGGGTTGATTACCATAAACATTGCTGTAGGTGATTCTGTTTGAAGGTAGCTGAGTGAAAAATAAAGATTAATCTTGACTGAATTTTTAATCATGTTTGCAAATGAATTGCAGCAACCAAATACCAGCTGGTGTGGAAACGCATTTATTAAGAACATATGGAATCCAAACTGAGCCACTTGGTAATTTTACCAGCTTAGCAAGCTCCACAAAGTCATTCATTTGGTAAATGATGGGATTGGCTTCAAATAATTTAAGCCATCACTGGGAAAACTGTGATGATGCATGGGGAAAAGACCTGGGGATGGGAGAGTGGGCAACATTCCTGGGAGGCTGCGTTCAAGTCACTGCTCTTTCGTAGGTTTCCTGTGGTAGGAAGCTCCTTACTCCTATGTTTCAGCTTATTTGGCTGTAAAATGGAGAGGGGGACACTGGCAGACATCACTCGATGCTTGGATAGTGTCCTAATGGAGGACCCAAAGCTGATAGAAAGATGCATTTTGAAAGTACTAAATGAAGCAGCACATAAACAGCTGGGCTGATGTATGTGGCTTGGAGGTCTGCTTTGTCGTAGACCTTCAAATCCCTCACTACAATTTGGCATGCTAGTGTTCCCAAAGGTCCAGGAGACAGATCTGTCTCCTGCCTGTCATTCCTCCTAGAAGCAGCTGCCAGCTGCCTTGATCCCTGTCATGTTGCACTGTTTCTAACACTGCTCTTTGGGTACATAAATTGCTGTTGATTCACCTCAACAATTGCTGCCTTTCCGGTTTTACTTCTGCTGAACTTTTTTTCAGTGCAAAAGCCCTAAGGCTTTCCCTTGATCATGGAATCCCTGGGACACATTAACTTCCAGTGATATTACTGAGCCCTTTTCTATGTAATAGCTAAGGGATTTTAGAATTCTTGAGGATAATTTCAGTTAGATGCTTCTCCTGTTGAAACTAGTATGATAGTGGTTAGTGTTTCAAACAAAGCTCAATATTTTTATTAACAAATCCTACTTCTAACTTTAGTCTCATTGTAGTCTGCTCAAAATAGCATATACCATCAGCATTCCAGTTCAGTCTCTCTTTTCTCAGACTGTGATATCTTGGATAAAATTCTTTCTCTGGTTTCCTACAAGCTGAATCCAGCTGACTGAAACTGGCAAATCTAAATCTCATTTATCATTGCTCCATCCTTACTTAGAAGGTTAGGAATTGCTTAAGCTAGAAAAAAAAAAAATATTTTCCTATGACAGTTTATTTGGGACTGACCACTATCACATCAGAGTGATGAACCACGTGGGCTAGTCTGACAGCAGGTCCCATACTCTGTATTTCAGCATTTCCAAGGAGCAATAGGTTGGGATTATTTTGTTCGCTTCTTTGATTGGTTTGTTTTCTCTTGTTTCCAATTTCCAGTTGCTTCCCAGCCTGAAGAAAACATCTGGGGGATCTTTTCTGTTTTCATTTCTTAAACCACCGTGTAACCTTGCAGTGTTCATCACTTTTCCTGTATTATTGTTGTAGATAGTGTTAAGATCCTATCTGATTGAGTTTATTGATTTCTGAGTGATCTCTTGAGTGTTATTTCACACTCACATTCTATCAGCATTACTTAGAGAGCCAGTGTTAGACTGTTTTGTATTTATTATACATGAAACTACTGCTCTGCAGATTTCCAATTTCAAGGCACTGAATGGATGCAGGAACACAAGGGACAACATGCACA
>PPHD01025630.1:0-11708 GCA_002909625.1 Bambusicola thoracicus
AGTACCTGAAGGGAGCCTATAAACAGGAAGGGAGTAAACTTTTTGAAAGGGCAGATAACAGCAGGACAAGGGGGAACGGTTTTAAGTTGAAAGAGGGAAGATTTAGGTTGGATGTTAGGGGGAAGTTCTTTACCAGGAGTGTGGTAAGGTGCTGGAATGGGCTGCCCAGAGAGGTTGTGGATGCCCCGTCCCTGGAGGTGTTCAAGACCAGGTTGGACGAGGCCCTGGGCAACCTGATCTAGTAAATGGGGGGGTTGGTGGCCCTTCCCGGCAGGGGGGTTGGAGATTCATGATCCTTGAGGTCCCTTCCAACCCAGGCCATTCTGTGATTCTGTGATTAGTCTAAGTATGGCCTCAGCAGAGCATTAGAGAGAGGGAGGATCACCTCCCTTGACCTGCTGGTCACACTTTTTTAATGCACCCCAGGACACCGTTGGCCTTGTTGGCCATAAGGGTGACTACTAGCTTATGGCCAACCTGTTGTCTACCAGGACCCCCAGGTCCTTCTCTTCAGAGCTCCTCTCCAGCAGATCAGCCCCTCACCTGTATGGATGCATGTGGTTGTTAAATTATGTTGCAGAGAAGAGTGTAACATCCAAAAGATCACTGTAGGGCACAATGTTCTTTTCCTGTGCAATAAATGCAAGATATTTCCATACTAGAAGTTTGTTAGTTCCATAATGTTTTTTTTTTTTTTGCTTTTGTTTTTTAAATAATAAAAATCCCCTGTGTTTATGGAGACAAGCTTTTTATCACTCAGCCTACTTATTAGTGACCATATAAACTGGGACAAGGAGTGAACGTTGGTTTGCACCTGAGCAGACTGTGTACTGGGGCTATCAGGCTAGCTTCAGTAACCATAAGTAGCAATTCTTGTTTTTTAATGTTGTTTGTTTTCTAAGACTGGTATCTGTTTTATTTGTTAGTTTGAACTATACAAAGTGACCCTCTGTGGTGATGGATTTCAGATAGAAATCTTTTTTCATAGACAGAAGTAGTGAAAAACCTTCTTCCTTACACAAAAACATCCCAAAATATCAGAAATTGTGAGACACAGAGAACAAAATGTAAACTCCACAGAAGCCTCCTGGCTTCTTATGTCAGATACTTTAGCAGGGCTTTCTGTGCTGTCTCGCATAACATTTGCATAGACAGACTGATGGAATTCAGGCTAAATAGGTGGGTGATGAGGTGGGTTGACAACTGGCTGAGCTGCTGTTAGACATCCTGGAAGATAGGACAGAACAAACAACAAGCTTGCAGATGGTACAAAACTGGCAAGAACTGCCAGTTCCTGATAAACTGATAAACCAGCTAGTTGTGCTGCCATTCAGGTGGACCTCAACAGGATGGAGAAATGAGTGAGCAAGAGGGTCATGACCAAGTCTTGCAACCCCTGACACCAGTATGAAGCTGACTGTCTGCAAAACAGCTTTCAGAAAAAGACTTGGAGGTCCTTCTGAGCAAGTCAAACAGGAGTCAGAGGTGCATCCTTGCTACAGAGGTGAATGCTGACATCCAGGGCTGTGTTAGAAAGTGTTAAGAGATGGTCCTAGCTGTTTGCTATACACGGGTGGGGCCACATGTCCTGTCATGGATGTATGGGTTCTTCTTGTGGCTTTTACTCTCGCATGAGTGGCATTTCGTTGTGCAAACTCATTATGTTAAAATGATGCCTTCTTCTTTCATTGAGATATTCAGTACTTGTATATAGCTGTACACTTAATATAGCATTACTGAATTGGGAATGTTACACATACAGTTGGTACCTGATTTACCTTAAGTGATTCTGTGAAGATGGTGAATCCTGAAAGAAAAGACATTATTACCCTGAACATGTTTGCTGCGCAGCGATTTCAGAGAGCAGTAGGCGGTGTAGAGTTCATACAGAGATATTTATTATTATGACCCACTTTTCATTGCAGAGCATTAAATTCTCCCATTTACTAATTTTTACAAGGCTTGCAAGATGGTGAGAAATAAGATACTTTCTGTAATATTTTGTGATAAAATGATACTGTGGGTCTTCCATTGTTCTGTTTCTTTCAGAAGCGTAGATCAACTTGACAAGATACCAGTGCAGAAGGATGGTATTTTTTTTGCGTATTTCATGTTCTGGGAACAGATATTTATATCTACTCTTTGGCCCAGATTCTAGAACAGCAGCCAGTTTCACAAACAGCAACAATTACCAGCTAAAAGGGGACCAGAATGTCTTGGAGTTGAGGTTCCCTGGGGCTTATATGTAGGCTTTTGAGAAGAGGAGTGATGAAGTAGTGGTAATTCTGGCATTGTGCTTTTTGTGCTCTCAAACACTTCTGCCTGCCCTCCAACTCCCCTCCACACACACATCTGAGTATTGCTGAGGCTATCACAGTTTAACCTTTTTATTGCAGTGTTGATAGGCAAATTTCTGCACTATTGTCTGCTTCAGTGTTTTCATGCTATTTGATTTCTTTTGCTGTTTGGTTCCTTTCGTTAAAATCCATGTGCTGAGCTTTGAAGTTTATTTTCCATATACATAACAAAATAACAATAACGTTTCTCCCTATGTGAATAGCTTCATGCAAGTAGAAAAAAATTAGCTATTTCAGGAGAAAATCAAAGCTGTCCAAAATAAATTCTGTAATTTGAGTCGATTGCTGTCAGGCAGAGATCTGTCAGCATTTTTCATCCAGCCATCTCCACCACCTTCTGTTGCAATGGCAGTGTGCCTGTGGGCAGAGCATCAATGATTTAGTCTTCATTACCGCAAAGGAGACTATTTCAGGGTAGAAGAACTGAAAATCCAGGCACTTCAAGTGTTGAATTGTATTAATTAAGTTGTTAGGAAATGTGCTGCCTGCTTGTAAGTATCAGCTCAGAATTTGATGCTTGCCTTGCATGTTCTTCCTGAAGGACCTTTTCTGAACTTCACTGATGTCCCTGTAAAGATTTCCGTTGATTTAGTTACTGCTTTTAAAAGACAAGGAACAAATGCTTGCAGCTGAAGTGTTGGAAGTCTTGCTATTAAGTACTTATTTCATGCCTTCAAACTTCCTGGATTTGTTAAAAAAGACATTCAAATACACCTTTATTTACCTAGACGTAATGAGAACACTGAATAATTTAAAACTACTTGCACTGGAAATGTCCTTGGAATTTTCTAAGAATCGGTTTGCTTTTTGTAGCAATGTGTAGTTTTGTAAGTTTTTGTGTAGTGAGCCAAAAGAGACACTAATGGAAATATGCTGGACATTAAACTAGCACTCTGGGGAAGCGTGAGATATGTCCGTGGAAGAAAATAGCGGGACCTTGGGTTAGAAAGGTACATTCAAAAGAAGAAACAGACAAGAAAACCAACCCGGAAACAAACAAACAAAATCCAACCAGCTCAACTTCGTATTGCTTGCTTTAGTGTTATTGCAAGCTACATACAGAGATCTTTGAGGCTCCTGGGAAGCTGTACAGGCTGTACTTCTAGAATTTCTCTTCATCTAGAAAAAGAAGTATGTGGTTAAGATGCAGCTTTCTTTGCTCTGAGTTTTTGTTTGTTTGTTTGCAGTAATGAAGATAAGCACGTGTGCTGTAAGTTTTTATTGTCTTTGTGCTTTCCTTTATGATGTGTGCAATTTCTGTGCATAAAGTCCTCATTGAAAGTTAAGCCTGATGGTATTAGAGCTGGCTGAGGGAAGAGATTGTCCGGCTATGCTCTGTGCTGTGTGGCCTCACCTCCAGCACTAGCTACAGGTTTAGGTGCTGTGACATAAGAAGGACATGAAGCTATTAGAGAGCATCCAAAGGAGGGCTACAAAAGAGAAGAGTCTGAGGGCAAGGTGTGTGAGAAGCAGCTGAGGTCCCTGGTTTGTTCAGCCTGGAGCAGAACAGGCTGAGGGGAGTCCCGCTCGTGGCAGCTGCAGCTCCTCACAGCAGCGCTGAGCTCTGCTCTCTGGTGGCCATAAAAGGGCACGAGGGAACGGCATGGAGCTACGTCAGAGGTGGATCAGGTGGGGGTTATGGAGAAGTTCTGCCCCAGAGTGTATTTTTAAGTTAAGAGTAACAAAGCTACGTTGTTGATTATTCTTTCATAAATTGTGTATGGCTTTCTAAAACACAGGTGACATTTCTTTAGTGTTATTTTCATGGGACTTCATATCAAAGAAACTGGGCTTGATTGGATCAGAGCTTTCTGAACAGAGCTATAGTAGCCCTAAGTTTTTGGTGAAAGCTTTTTAAGATTGTAGAATGCATTCAAATTTGTGTAATAAAACAAGAATTCTATTTATTTATTTATTAAGAGTCGGGGTTATTAAGTGCCACTGAAGAAAGGAGGATCTTGTATTTGAGGCAGGAGGTATATTTGTGTGATTAAGAAGCAATGTGATAAATGCACTTTTAATGTGTTATGATGCCTACTTTCAAAGAGCTTCCTGTACGAATGACATTGTGTTTATGTCAGCTTCCTCTGGGTCATCATAATCTTTGTGCCCTTTCATATAGCTTCTCCCTCTGTTTGTGTTTCACTCAAACAGCATTCTGAGTTTCTGAACACAGGCTGGTAAGTCAAAATAAACCCCAAGACCTGTTTTTGTTATTGTTAGGACGAAAATGTTTCTTAAGGAAGAGAAAATACTGATACTGCTGAACTGATCTTCAGAGACTTACTGTTTGCATCTCAGTTCTCCTCTTTGGAATTTATTTCTCTCATTTGTTTCACTCATTTGTGTTTTTGGCTTATTAAGTGACAGTTCTGCCCTTAAGACTTAAGTTCACTAGTACGTAATAACGCTGGCTGGGAAATAAAATATGTCATATTTTTTGGTGTGTATATAAAAATATTCTCTCCAGATCCCAAAATGTAGGAGTACTTTAAAAAGTTAAGCAAGTTCTGATACCTCAAGTTGCAGTTCTGTACCTCACTGTTAAGGAGCAAGTACTAGGTTTTCACAGCATGGAACAAGACCACTGTACAAAATGGTGTTGCAACTCCAAGATGAAGTTGCATTCAACTGTACATTCCCATCAGCCTGTCTATTGAGGTAGAGAAGTTTTGGAATTTAATGCTTTATTTTGGCAGTTCGCCTCTTATAGGAAACCGTATATTTACTTTGACTCTTTATATGTCTGCTAAGTCTGCATAAAGTGATCTGTCTAATCTATCTACTGTAAAAGAGAAGCCATGTATCTTTCGTTTGTTAGCTTAACCTTTTTTTTTGTTTGTTTTTCTTTTTTCTTTTTTTGGATGTGTTTGTGTTTCTGGGCCTCTCAAACTATACAAGAAGGAAAACGCTCCCTGCTTTTATAAATACTACATGATAATGTATATATTTTTTCCTCTTACAGATGAGAACTCTCCAGCCAATTTCTGGGATTCCAAGAATCGGGGAGTGACTGGCACACAAAAAGGACAAATTGTATGGCGAATTGAACCCGGTCCCTATTTTATGGAATGTGAGTACCTATTTATCCAATGGGAAAATGTGCCGATTATGGCAAGCCAAACCATTAGGATAGCACTTGATGGCCATTTTGTCAAACTCTGACAAACCTAAGGGATTGATCGTATTTCTCTAAGAAGTAGCATATTTTTCAGTGTGTTTGCTACACATCACAAAAGGTGTATTACACAGAAAAGTCATGAAATATTGACTAAAAACGAATAGTTGAGTTCTGAAGTGCATTTGTATTCTAGGGATGTTCTTGGACAGTGTACTTCAAGGGAACAAGAAGTTGCCTTATGCAATGTTGTGTAGTATATACACATTGGAAGGTAAAATCCTCTCCCAGGAAGTTTAAAATTTCATCTGGACAAGACATTAATGGTAAATGGACATGAAGAAACGGATAATAAGGTGGTAGTGTTTGCTCTAGTTTGTTAGTATTAAGGTTAGATTTATTGCTGGGAATTGCCAGCCTTCTGTCCTGTTGCATTAGGATGTCTCGGCTGAATTTTCATTATGCTGGGAAATCCGCTGGGTAGTTTTGAAATACTGAGTCTTAGTGTGACTGAAATAGACAAACTTGCAGCGGGGGTCTGCAGTAATTTTTGGTAGTCAAGGTTCAAATCAGAGTGCTAAGCCACTTCATTAGGTTACCAGGACTTGCAGTAATCTAAGCTGCTCTGTTATGTGTTTTTTATTTATTTATTTATTTTTTTGGCTTTTTAATGAAAAGTTGTTATTTTACTATCTTAAGTATACGATCCCCTTAAGAAATTGGATTATTTAATTCTAGAATACTGTATATGAGCTTCTTGAAAACCTTGATAAGTGTAGCATCGAAGTGGCAATCAGTCCCAAAAGAGCTTGTGAGTTCTACCACCAGTTTAGCCTCACAGTAATGTCTTCCTTCATAAATTAGAATATATATATACACCCACTCTGTTACTTCAGTGTATGCTGTAGTGCTTCTAACTGTAAATCTTGGCAGAATTTTCTCTTCTCATTGACTGATACAAAGCAATACATGTATTTCTGAAGACGTTGGACCATGCCCCCCTACTATAAATAATTATTAACAGTTCTTATTTCTATAAGCCATCATTGAATCTTGCCAAGTTAAATCTGTGCATTACCCAACACATACATTTTAGCAGGAAAGGAAGAGCTTTAATCAAATATAATAGGATAAAATCAAGATAGGATTTTGCTAAAGAAGAAAATGGTTGAGATGAAGATGAAGATCAAGAAGATAATGAGGATCAAAGAAAATAATTAACTTTCCTGGTGCCAAAGACAGTAGTCTTAAAGTAAATTAAAATTATGTTAGAAGAGTTCCCTGCCTCTTCCTTCTTGCATGTAAGTTGCTCTGAAAGTAATGCCTCCTATTTATTTCCATGAAAACTACAAGATACAAAGAACACAATAACACTGATAGACCAAATATTCAGCTACAAAACACTCCTTTCCAACACAGTCACTGCCATGAGCTGTGCATTTTCACCTGCAGAGAATAAGTGTCTGCATGCCACAGTCATTAAAATCTGCGCCATTGGAGGTGACCCACTGTGAAGCTCACCACCTCACTGTGCTCCTGTCCACTGTTTGGTCTCCATAAAAGTTGAGCAAGTGTTGATGCATGTCAGTAGGTGCCATATGTTTTTGCGTGGAGGAATTCAGTGGCACACCATTGCTTCATTTGTACTTCCATGTCAGACACCATTTTGTCAGACTGGCCCTCTGCTGCCATCTACAACATGTAACGGAATATTGGTGGGAAGGTTCTACTTCTATTGCCATACCACCTACATCTGCCTCTGATGTCATGGGCCAACATAATAAAATATGAGGCTTTACTTTTGGAGCAACCCTTGTACTTATGCTGTATCAATATTGTTGTCAGTGCTAGCAGTTTGGCTTCAAGAGTGTTTGTTTGTATCCTTAAGCTACTTGTGTTTTGCTCTGTAATATGTGAAGGTGAGACTCTCAAACCATATTTTTAGTTCTTGTGAGTAATCTAGAACTAGCAGTGTTAAGTTAGCCGCAACACACTTTGCAATCAACTGATACGAGGAGTGCAAGAGTGCAGATTTTGTGTTCCTTCATCATGGTTAGCTTTACTAATTAAGATATTTGCTGCCATACTTTGAAGAAAAGAAAAGCAATTATACAGCAGCTGAGAACTGTAAAAAGGAATGCTTATGAGCATATGTTGCTAGAGCACATAGCGTGGCACATAAACATTTCACCGGTGACACTTGTGCTTCTAGTGAGAAGCCAAAAATTGCACTCATGCGCTTAACTAAATTTCTAATTCCACTTTCCAAACTGGAGGGCTCCACAGATGTGCCACACTTTGCTCAACAGCTTTTTCTTTCAGCTTCTAGTGGGAGAAGCATCTCTGCTGCAATTGTATGTAGCCATTCTTTATTATTATTATTGTGTTGTTTTCTTCCTCAGATCACTAAATCATAGCCCAGGCAATTGCAGCAGGTTGTTACACAGTTTGGGTACAGCCACAGTGGAATTGCCACTGCTGTGCAGCTCCAGATGACTATGGGAATAACAATGCTATTTGGGATATCACTGTGCTCTGTAGGCAGTGATGATCCCCAGCCCATGGCAGCTGTGGACATGAATATAGCTCCTCTGTTAGGCTCCAACCCACCATAGTTCTGATGTAACTTTTGCTCTGCATAGCGCTGTCATAGCAAGAGGGGGTGGCCAATGGAGTAGCTAATAGTCCCAGTAATTATGTTCCTGATTATTGAAGTTATCTCTTATCCGTTAATCTGCCATTATTATCCAAATTTTAGAAAGAACTTTTCAGTTGTAGATTTCTTGTGTTCAGAAATATTGTTTCTGAGAGGCAAAATGTATCAGACATAGGAATTTGGGACATGTCGTATTTACTCCTCTCAGTAATGACATGGAGCAGAACTGTTCAACAGTGCTTCACTAGGAATGCAGGGAACAACTGGAAGTACAATCCCAGATTCAGCAACCATGTCTGTGGGAAAAGGATGGACAATGGTTTTTGAAGCACAGCCTTGAAAACCTTCAAGGACACATATTTCATAGATGCTTTAGGATGCTTCTAGAGTGCTAGGTTTTTTTCCAGTTAAAAAAGACATTTGCTGACATCCAGTCTGAATCTTTGAAGCTTACATTTTGGGCCATTGTACCTTCTCAGATGTTCTGATAGAACTGGAAAGAGTTTGAGTTCACAGTCTGTGTAACTACATCTCAGAGAGCACTTAGATCTTGCCTTAACTTCTTCTTCATCAGACTTAAAAAAGCCAGATCCTTCAGAGTCTTCTCATTGATTGTTTTCAACTTAAACCATCTTTGCAGCCCTCTCGTGTCCCCTCTCTGTTTTCTCCATGCTCTCGAACTTGGGGGTCTCAAACTAGGCTTAGTATTTCGGGCATGTCCTTACCAGCACCAAGTTGAGGAGGATAATAACTTCCATCTATCTGCTGGCCACATGCTTCCTAACCCAGCCTGTTATCTGGTTTGCTGTACTTGCAATCAGGTCACTTGCTGACTCGTATTCAAAATGATGACCATCCTGAGCCCAGGATAAATCAGTCTGGCCTGAAATCGACTGTTTTTTTTTTAGCAAGAAAAGTGACTAAACTGAAGTTACTAAGGTTGAATGATGAGTTGAGATCAATCAGCATACATATGATTCTATGATTCTATATTATCTCAGAGGTTGCAATTTTCCTCAGCGGTGTAGGAACTCAGGGGCACTGCCTATCTTACCCATAATGTAAATTCTCTGCAGGGCATTGTGCAGAGGATGGCAGCCTCGCTAACAAGTCATATCCAACTAAACTGTATGCAGCAGGAATATTTCCATTTTAATTGCATTAATGGCAATCTGTGTGAGTCAGCTGGATTGGGCCTTAGACTTTCTCTGAAATGCTCAGATTTGTATCTTGTAGGAAAAGTATTTTTCACCTTAATTTAGGAAGCTCTTTTTCTATGAGGATCATTTTAAACTTCTTAATAGTTTCACTGAAGTCTGTGGAATTTTTACTTATGTTTAAAGTTAAGCCTTGTTCAAGCTTTTGTCCTGAATTTTATGTTATGTATCTGCAGTCCTCTAACTCAGTTTTTCAGTCATTTGGTTTATTCCTTATAAATCTCTCCCCATGGATTTGGTATCTCCTACTTTCCAAGCAAATAACTTGTAAACGCATAGCTTGCTATCTCCTCTATTCAAATCAGACAGCCCACAGAAAGAAGGGCGGGGAGGATCTCATCATCTTCATAGTAAAAACAGGCATTAATTCCCCCTGAAGCACCCGAAATTAGCCAAATGAGGATGATCAAAGAAAACTCTTACATGCTTTAGACAAAAAAATGACACAAAGAAATTCATAGACTCTAGGCAGAGAAGAGAATCAAAGGAATCAACAGTGAAATAATGAGATGAAGTTAATATATTCCCGAAATGCAAGCAGCCTCTGAGGGGAATGACTGAGGAATGGGGAAGCAAAAGAATATGCAAAAAGGAAGGAAAATAAGTTCCAAGTCCAGTGCACTGTCAAAAGCACCTGGTGTCCTTAAGCTGTCACCTCTGGAGAAAGTGACTGGCTCTGGACTGCAGAGGCAGGCTCTCCTCTTTCTTTTACCTGGGAATGGAGCAAAAGTGCACTGTGAGCATGAAAAGGATCTGTCACTTTAGAGACCCAACAAGGTGAATCCGAGCATCAATGTGCCTGAGATGGTGTTTCCTTACGTAATAGATGTGACTTTAAAACTTTCTGCTTTGAGGTTTGCTTAAATGTGGGGGAGGGAAAACGATGACTCACTGGATTGCTGCCTCAAGTTGTTTGCTGTATCAACTACAGAAGGATTGCTAGACGTGACCACAGCTCTGCAAACAGTTTTCTTCCTGCTCCTGTGAAATGAAAGGACAAGTTCAAGGTGTGTTACTATGAATTGGTAGCAACAGTGGGAAGGTACAAAACAGCTTCATATCTGTGTTTGGTATGGTCATCTGATATTTATCATGACATCAGACTCAAGACCGTTATTGTCTAGTGCAGGAAAGGCTGCAATTGCTCCAGGAGTGCTGAAAATATGCAGTTGGAGATTCTCTGGGTGTCCTTTTTTGGGTGTTTTGGGGCTGAGGTGATGGCATTCCTCATGGAGAGCAGAGCTAGCAGAAAGAGTGAAACGACTTGTGGGGAAATCTTGGTGATAGAAAAAGCATTTGAAAGGACGCTTGAGTTTTCTGCAGAATAGCTGATACAAGCTGCTGCAAGCTGCTGCTCATTTAGAAACTGCAACTTCTAAGTCTGCAATGTGAGCAATAAGGACTGGTTGTAATGGAAGTGCCACAGGAGGGAGATTCGGTATAGTACGGTCACTGTCAGGCAACAAGTAACTCCAGTGCTTATGAATTTCCACAGGTGCAAAGTTCCCATCTGCAGCTGTCCTAGTAGGTAAAACAGACCAGGGCCTATTTTCAGCTGCAGGGAGCAAGGGGCACAGTGTGACTTGTGCCCATACAGCCCCAGCGTTCCCCAGCACCAGGACAGAAGTGTCAAAGGTGTTCGATGGCTGTTGTGTGCTATGGTTGGTTTTCTGCTTGTATTTTAATTCATACCATAATCCTACTCAGTTTATAGTATGGGCATGGGCTAAGAGCCTCCTTTCAGTCTGGGTTTCCTGGATTGAGCCGTAGAGTCATACTGACTGACATTTATCAGTTATAGCTGAGGTCCCATGTGTATTAATTACAGTATCCACAAGAAACACCTTCACCTACTTTACTTGCAGTGTAATGTGTTTGTTGTTATTTATAGCATTTGATGTCATAGTCATTATTGTGAATAGAAATAAGCATATCGATTTGCATATATTTTCTTCACATCTTGAACAATACCTCATAGTGGCAGCTGTTGGGATTCATCCAGACACTGCCAGTCTCATCACATCAATCATTTCCAGATCACTCCTGGGATGTTTGTGGTTAAATCCCTTCTGGTGCCACACTGCAATGCTCAGATGCGGTAACTGCACAGACTGTTTCTATTTTGTCCTTAAAATCTCAGTTTTGTGGCATGGCTCTGAGATATATTCAGAAAGTGTGGTGGTGATACATGTGTTTGTGTTATGCTGGTATCATGTTATAACTGGAGTTTCGTATGGAGTTCTCTGTATTCAGTCCTTATTTCAATGAAATTATAAGTTTTATAAAGATGGGGAATGGAGACTGAAACTTGATGTAATTTGCAGTTAGCAGATTCTAACTCCCAGCCCTCTTTTTTTTTT
>PPHD01025632.1:0-11708 GCA_002909625.1 Bambusicola thoracicus
ATGAATAAATCTGACAGGTAATATGGAAATGGTTCGTTGCCAGCCAGCCAGCTGCTCTCTCTCTTCATTTCCTGCATTTAGTTCAGTATCTGGTGTGACACGGAATCGGTTTTGTGATGAGATGATAGATGTATTTTTTCGCTCCTTAGATAGAACCTTGAATACAAACCACAAGTATGCACAACCATGTGAATGCATCCCCACCTTTATGCTGTTCTTTTTGTTCGGAGCCAACCCTTTAACACGGAATATTGCCAGGGGACAGTTGTATTTTGATTTCCCACTTTCCTGGGCACTAAGGTATTTTAATCCCATCTGTGGAACTTCACCACAGAAGCTCTTCTGCAATTACTGCAGTCAGAGCTATGGTGCTGAAAGCTGCCTGATTGGTGGAGGAGTACTTAAAAAGAATGGCTGAATGGTGATTCTAATGGGGCCAATTAGTGAATCAAACTATCTGTACTTAAAGCCCATTTGAGCATTGCGGTATTGATTCTTGGTGACTGTTAAGTTCATATTTCTTGACCAAATTTAAAAGGTGAACGTGAAGCTGTAATGATGGTATAATCACTGCATTACAAGAAATGCAAAATGCTGTGGTTAGATATTAACTGCACTTCTGTTGTTGTTAATCCTTCAAGAGCTGACCATTTATTTTCTAGTGTTTAATTTTTCACTTCTGTTCTCCAGAAGAATGTAAGCTAGTTAACCTTAAGTACCTATCCTCGGCTTGTTGGGGTTTTTTTGCACCAGAGCATACTTTTCCATGTATCGAGCACTCTAGTAAGGAGACAGGTCACTTGTGTTTGCAGCAGAACATGGTAAGAAGAAGACCACAGTTTTGTACAAGTTGGGAGCGACCAGTTCTCCTGATGCCGTCACCCGGTGTACATGTGCCTGTCACATATATCTTCAGAGAACTGCCTGCATCTCTCGCAGGGCTCATCTGTGCGGAGCTAAAGGCAGCAGAGCACAGCGTGACCTGAAAGCATCTCTGCCTAGAATCTGATTAATATTTATGTGTTTACATGCATTCTTCTCACTTCATGCATGAATTGCAGAACCACATGGTTGGGAATATGGTTTCTTGCGGAAGTGCGGTACTGAATTTGCACAGCCGTCATGTTGTCCTTATTTCCAGCCACCAGCGGGTCTGAGTGTCCTGCTTAGTCCCTCTTGGGTGCTCAGGATAGGGAGAAAGGAAAGAGCTGGAAGGAGCATGCCTTGCTCAGCCCGAGGGATGCACTAGGACCCTCGCTCAGGCTGCAGCCTTTAAGACTGACATCTGAGTGCTTATTGCTGAGAAATGTCCTCCGTGTGTTTGGCTTTGGTCTTAACGCAGCCCCATCCACCTGCTGCAACAGGATGAGCTGAGAGATGATCTGTGAGAGCGGGCACCGCAAGATACCCCAGAAGCCCGGAATCACACCAGAAATGGATGAGCGGACAGAGAATGCTTTGACTACAGTGTCACTCCTTGCACTAAGTTGTCCGAAAGTTGCTGTCTGAATGGTTCTGTTGTGCTGCACAGCCTGAACACGAGCAGAGGGCTGAGCGCTATCTCCTTGTAACCAAAAGTGGCGCTCTGATGGGATTTAGTTCTCAAAAGCACTGCGTTACCAAAAATGAACATTTGCTGCTCTTCCCTGGCAAAATTCCTTTCTTTTGTTTCCGGAGAAGCTTGAACAGCCCCTTACTGTTGGCAATGGGAAGAAAAAGAAAGAACTGAGACTTAAGGCATGCCCATTCTTAGAAAAACAAGATGCTTTAGGAAGGGAACGGTCCAAGTGTGGGATGGAATTCTATTCTCTACGGCTGTGTATGGGACCATTTAGCTGCAGTGTGCCCAGAGCTGGTGTGTTTGCGGCAGATTGTCACTGGAGTGTTTCATCGCCTGCTGCACAGGACAACCTCTTACGCATGCAGAAGTTGTGGTTGTTTTGACAACTGTATACTAAATTTATCTGGAAATAAAGGGAAAAATTTAGTCTTGCGTTGCTATGTGCGCCTCGTGTTTTATTTATAGATTGTTAGCCAAACCTGCTGACAGGATATATCTAACTGACTGCCTGGGGAATGAAGGGAGGTAGAACTGTACCAGCCGCTGCCGGGAGAAGGCATTCCAGAGGCTCTGTGAAACTTTACATGAGGCGGAAAGTGCTCAGGCAGATGGCAGCTGCTCTAATTAAGACTTACTGTCTCTGCCTTTTTTCCTGCTGCTGTGGTTTTTAAGGTATCTCTCTTCTTCTTAACATCAGAGGAATTCTAGTAATTTATTATCCGTACAGCATGGTATGTATTAGATTACAGCGATAAAGGAGCTTACAACCACTGAAGTTAAATGTCTTCAATCTTCAGTAAATTGGACTGCGAGATGGCAAGTCTCCCGTGACAATGGCAGCGGAAGATGTGTAAATGAAGTTGCCGTTTATGGTTAGTTATTACCTTTCACCGGGATCGTTTGAACTGAGGCTTATAAAACACACTGAGAGTCTTCTCTGCTACAGAGGTGCTAAGCAGAAGGATGGATGCCGTAGCAAATTACCATTAAACACACACGTTTTGCCTGTGGGTGCCCCTGAAGCTGGGATGCCGGGGTGCATTTAGTGCAGATGTGAATCAGCTCATCTTTTTCCATGAGGTGTTGGTAGCTTTTGTTGTTGGCTGGTTTTGGAAGTGCGTCCGACTTTAAGAGTGGGTAAAGGCTGCGCTAATTGGGTGCCCACTGGCAGCAATAACTGCATTGCAGGCTGGCGGATCAGAGTACTTCAGTGTCTGAACTCAGATCTGTTTCTTCTTTCCTTTCGTGCGAGGGCTTTGCCTGGGGTTTGCTCACTGAGTTGTGAAACGAGGGTTTGTTTCGTGTTTCAGAGTTTCGGAAGCTGTGGAGGAGCATTCCCATGGATTCTATAGATGAAGATAAAGTTGAAGAGTACCTGAAACGACAGGGTATTTCTTCCATGCGAGAAGCTGGACCGAGGAAAATAGTAAGAGATACAAATTGCAGATCTTTCTGAGAAATTCCCCCCCATTCCAACCCTGTGATGTTAATTCCAAACTATGCTGCTGAGCTTATGCGCAGCTGCCTTATGTAGCTCGAGGAAGTGCAACCAATTTTAAGAAGCTGCAAAAAAACAATGCTGGAGCCAGCAGCCAGTGTTTTTCTAACTTGTTTCAGCCAGCGTAATCCCAGCAACATCAAGAAGAGGGCAAATGCCAAAAGTCCCTGAGAACTCCAGAGTGGAAGCTTCTGCTTAAAGCTGTACAATACGTTAGGAGCAAAACAATAGCAGCTCTTCTGGGAGAAGGTTTTCTCTGCCCTTTTTCTTTCCTGCCTTGAAATGCTGATAGGAATTGTGTAACCTGCCTCCCGCCGCTCTTAGGCTGTTCCCCAGCCAGAGTGCAATATGCTCATGCTTTACTGGCAGGCCAAAATGGCTCCAAAGATGCTTTCGTCCTGGCTTATAACAAGTTTGTTGGTTTTTTCTTTTTACATTTATTGGTGTGTGGCACACCATCTCTTTTCTCTTCTGCACCTGGCTTCAAATTGGCCTTTCACAATGGCCTTCCACACAGGATCTGTTCCTGGTTTCTGCCATTGCTACAGGGGATGTTATAACACCCTCTGTAATGAAGGCGGTTCTCTTGCGTTCCGCTTATTCTCCATGTGTCCTTCACATCATTGTGGCTATGGGCTATCTACCTTCTTCTTTAGCTCCCTGAGAGCGTTCAGAAATCCCACTTTCAAACAAGTGCCAGCTCTCCTACAGCGCACAAGATACCAGGAGGCTCTGCTGCGTCCCCAGTGCCAATTCCCCGCCGAGATTTGAATTGAGTACAGTTGCTTCCTGCATAAATAAAGACACCTTCCCTCCTGCCTGCCCACTCATCAAGCACAGCTCTCCTTTGCAGTGAGGCAGAGGCTGCGGGCAGCACGGTGTGTCCCACGTCAGGTCAGATGTCGCAGCTGGAAGGCAGGTCTTCTGACTACCCTTTATTTCTTCCTTTAGGCTCCTGCTCAGAGGAAGAAACCCACTTCTCAGAAGAAACGTCGATTTAAGACTCACAATGACCATTTGGCTGGAGTCTTGAAAGATTACTCTGATGTCACTCCTGGCCAACAGTGACTGGCTGAATTTCGAAGCAAACAGACGTTTTTCTACAGGCTTTTTGCCACTCAGGCTCAGCGACTGCTTGCAGGAAGACTGACTCCGTATAGTAATGTGATGTATTTCCCTCATCCCAGTGACTGCCGAGATGGAGCAGATCGGTTTAAGAGCAAGTTTGGACTACTAAATTTAGAGTTTAATTTAATTAGCTAATTGGAAATGTGTCTTCAAATAAAAGGTTCGCTCAAATTGCCTCTTGGCATAGAGTGATAAATGGTGCTCAGCATGGAATACAGGAGTTCCTGTTCAGTGCTTAACTCTGCTTTTACATTGCTTAATGGGTGTTTACCTGGAACTACTTAAGAGGAGCTTTTCTGTAGAACTGAATACAGCATTGTTGTACCTATTTCAGGGAAACCTGTTCCTAAAATCACTGCGGGCAAGTTTCTTTTACAGTCAAATATGCCCACGGTTTGTATGTTCCTGCCTTGCTCTGGAGTTGAGCTTTACCAAACTGCTGGTACCTGAGGCTCTGACTCGGAACAAACCCTCTCCAGAACTCCAGGCAGGCTGCAGGGGGGCACTGCAGCTGCTGCTTCGCAATGCTCGTCAGAAATGGCCCTCAGCTATTTCTCCTCACTGTAGCGGATGCACCTCTGTCACACAGGCAATTTCTCCTCGCTGTAGTGGATGCACCTGTGTTGCACATTTCTACTGGTGGATAGGGGAAATAAATTGACAGTGTAATACTGCAACTATTTTCTTCTTCTTTTTTTTTTTTTTAAGTAATAAACTTACAGTGCTGGTTTCCAGTGTTTCTTCCTTAAAGACCGTGAGAGCTCATACTTGTGTTTTGCTTTTCAGAGAGCTGAAGCAGTCTTTGGTGTGTTTTAATCTTCTCAATGACTTATTGTTCTGGGCTAACACTGTCATCTTTTATCATACTTGTTTGGGGGAGGGAGAAAACCACCTTAAATGAAAGCTCTCTGTAGATGCCTGATGTTGGTTGCAGTACAGACTGTCTAACGTGGAATGTAGCCAAATTATGTCCTCTTGATAACTTATTTTTACGTACTGAACCAAAGTCAGTCAATGCTCATATTGTTTTCACAGTGCTGCAGCAGAGGGGCTGTTCCTCAGCTCTTCTGGGGTTAGGATCAAAGATAAAACAGGTGAGCGTGATACCTGCCAACAGTTTGCTGCTGCCTGCGCATGAGCTGCCGTCTTGCCTGATGTGTCAGGATTGGAGCAGAGGCCGCTGGAGCTGGGCACACTAACAGATGAAGAATAAGGCTTTGTTGGTGGAGCGCTGAACAGATTACGTCTGCTTGGGAAAGCGCAGGAGGAGAAGTAAACTTCTGTAAGTGTAACATTTATCCTTCTGTATGGTATGCCGGCTTTTTAGAGAGTGCTCCTTTGTGAAGCAGGCACTTTGAACATGGTACGTGTCAATCCTGTGTAAAGAGATGCTCAACACCAGTAGGAGGTTCCTTTTATATTTATATGTATGTATATAAAAAGCAAGCAGCACACTGGTTTTGAAACTTGTTCTTTCCCTTTTCTTCCAGGTTAGCACAAGTGATTCATCTTAGAGCTTTTTACTTTTCCATTACAGCTCTGCTTTAAAGCACCCATGGCACACCTGCAAAACTATTCTTTTCTGTCATCTTCGTTCAAAGGCAAAGATTCCCTTCTGTCTGCTGCATTTTTGAGCCATGATTTTTCTGGTGGTGCTGCTTGGACAAAAGCAGAGCTCTTGGGGAGCTATGAGTTGCTTTCCATGCCTTATTGGAGTACCTTCCCAGTCATCTTGCACAGCCTGACCCTGTGCTGTGGGCTGAAGCTTGCAAGGCAGGCTGCGATGCAGTTACCTGTGCAGTTGCTCCACTGAAGTGATTAAGAGGGAGACTAAAGATGTCTCTGGATAATTTCAAAGATGAAAATTACATTAAGTCAAGAAATAAGAGAGCAGGAAAGGAAGATTAGCTCGGTGTGCTGTGGTGGCATTGTCAGGCTCCAGTGTTCGAAAGAATAGAATGGTCCAGTTGATGTCCAGTTAGGAAGACTAGACCAGTTACTTTCTCTTTTTGGTGGAAGTCTCTGCTGAACTGACAGGGAGGGCAACATAGGCTTTGAAACTTATTAGGGTAGAGTCACAAAGCTTGAAAATAGCTGACAGGATGCCTACACGAGCCCCTGAGAAGTAGCACAGATAAATAGTCATGAAGAAAACACAGGTCTGGGAAATAAGAAAGAGCTCCTTTCTTCTGCGTGGATTCGAGGAGCTGAGTTCTATTTCTGTATCAGAGATGCTCCCAGCTGTCAGTCCTATGTTTTTGGGGTTTTTTGTTTGTTATTTTTTTCCCCCCAAATATCTCTTTAAAATCAAGTGGTATATCTTGAAAATCTCAGGCAGTGCCAACATGAGTCTGTTTGCTGAAAGCATTTAGCAGCACTCCTGTCCACTCACTCACCTCACAGCATAATGTCCAAATCAGTTTTTTTGGTGAAGTTTAGTGTAAGAGATCACAGCTCTTAAAACCTTAAGCCTATTTTATCTTCCTCCACAGTGTTCCCATCTATGTTCTCTCCGCAGGGTGCTGGCCCTGCTGCTGCATCGCCTTGTCCAGATTAGCCAGGCACAGAGGGTGTTCAGCTCCCCCTCCGTGATGCTGATGGACATATGGACAGGGCCCTGGGGAAGAGACAGCTTTCTCTCAGTGTCAGGAGCTCTCAGGTATGTCAGTGCTGCCCACGTCATCCTTTTGCTTGCCTCATTGAATCTTTAGCCTGTGGCTCCAAGGAAGCTGTGGGGAGGAGGCATTTTGCCCTCTATGTGGGTAGCTGTGAGCTGAAGTGGATCAGGAGAGGCATGAGCTGAGCTCGTTGCTGCACGCAAGTAAGCATCCAGGCCAGGCACTGCTGGGTATGTGCCTGCTTGTACCCACACCCAGAACGAAAGCCCTGTATCTTGAAACCAGTGCAGGTAAAATAGTCACAGGAGTCGTAGCTCTGAGCGTGGAGGTCTCTTGGCTTGTCTTCTGAAAGTTGCTCTGGTGAGGAGCTGTTCCTCCTCCCGTACCATGATCATTCTGGAAGGGGATGGAAAGCAGCAGGATTTTGCATGGTTGAATGAGAAAACTGACATAAGACAGTTTGTACGAGGGCTAATCTATAATTCATCATGATCACTCCAGGCTTTTAGAGAGCAGGGCAGGGAGAGGCAGGGAGCCCTGCTGCGCAGCGTAAAGCCCCCAACACGTGGACGTGGCTGGCCTGCGCTGTCACTTCGATGAGCATGGGCAGGAAGTGCTGGGCCACCAGGGATGGCCGGGCCCTGCTGCCTGTGGGTGAGGAGGGGCTGCAATCTGCAGAGAACTAGAAGAAGCCTTGGTACTGACATCTCATTATTTCCAGCTTTGTTGCTTGCTTTCCGGTCGCTGCTTATGTACCAGGCTGAAATTCCTTAGTGTGTCACTGCCTCAGGGACTGCTGGCAGCTATGTTTCTGGGAAAGCGTGTCTGATGGGGCTGAGGGCAGACCCACCGCCAGGTGAGGGTCTGATGGCTCTTGGGGAGACAAGAGCTCAGCTCTTGGTAGGCCAGACCCGAGACCCTCCTTCTGATTGCTCATTCCCTCGGTGCCACCCAGCTTGCAGAACTTCTTCAGACCTAGAAGCTGGTCTTGTTGCTGCTTACTGGCCCCATTTCTGTTGCTTTGGGGTGCTGGTGCATGCATCAGGCCTCAATCAGACAGCCATGACCTTGAGAACTTCATTTGGGACCCATGTGCTATAGACTGTGTCAGCCTCATGTTGTGCATGAGTGTTGTGCAGAGCAGGGGAAAGGATGGTGAGGGCAGGAGGTTTTGTCGAGTTAATTTTTTGACTGTACCTGCCCTTCTGGGCTTACATCCAAGGCCTTGAAGTACTTATGCGACTTCCTCCCGTCTCCCTTGGTTATGTTACATTCTCCATTCCCTCCTGAGCTAGTTATTAATTATGGAGGCTGAGGAGATGAAGTCCAGACTCTGCTAATAGTTGACTTACTCATATTGTAGAGGCAGCATTTCAGCAAGCTGCTAATGGTCCCTCTCAGCTTTAAACCCCTCCACTACTTTGGTCTCTGGCCTACGGCAGAGGAGGAATGCAATACTCTGGCCTCGAGTGCTGCAGGCCAGCCTAGGTCTTTTGGGCCTGCCATGCCTCCCTGCTAGCTTCCCTCCCAGCCTGCAGCACCAGCAACCGTGCAGCCATCTCTCGGTCCCGTGCTGCCTGCCTAAACCCCGGTGCCATTCCCTTTCCTCTCCTGGCCCTGTTTTTCATTCACCCAACTCCAGCAGAGCCAGTGGGAGCACTGCCACCTGGCCACGGGGCAACCCTGTCTGCCCTTTGCCCTCCCTCCACAGTGCTCAGTGCTGTCTGTCCAGTCTGGGGAGCCAGCAGCGGGGCTTTGCCCCTGCCCCCACCCTGGGGAGCGAGGGCGCAGGAAGGGGCTGCTCTCATCCCCTCTACCTGGCTCAGCCTTGACCACTGGGGACTGGAGAGGGAAGGCCTTGGGAAAGTGGGAGCATTAAGAGTGTCTTTTCCTGTCTCGTTTTTTCTAGCTTCGCTTGTGCGTACCCATGGGGTTGTCCATGGCACTGGGTGCCAGCGTTGGCCTGGGGCTCCCCAGCACTGTTTTGCAATGCTGTTGGCGGGGCCTTCCTGTAGGCGTCCGGCTGTCCCAGGGGGAGTGCAGCCCCGGCCTGCGTGGGGAAAGGTCAGCACAGGCAGAGGGGATGCCGGGCCCGGGCAGGCAGCCACTGCTCCCAGCCCTCATCAGCAAGGGGAAGGCCAGCCAGCACAGCACCAAAAACATTTTAGCAGAGGAAACAAAAGAAGGGGCTCAGGATGGTAAATGTTTTCACCTTCTTTTTGCAGGGCAACTCTTGCCGTGTGTCACCAGGCAAAAGCCGTGAGCTCCCTCAGCCTGAGGCTGCTCGCTGCTGTGCTGCTCCCCGGTGCGCTGCACCTCGTGCTGAAAGGGCCAAGGATACAGTGTGGGCCGGTTCCCACTGCTCTGAGCCAGGCAAGATGTGCTCAGAATGAAAGCTGTGACCTGCAGTGGCCGTGGGTGGATTAGCATCCAGCACTGCGGCCTTAACCCGTGGCTCATCTCTGCCAGCTGTGCATGCTGAGTGACACCGTGCCCCTTGCCCGCCCCAAACGGTGAGCTGCATGTGCTTGCGTCCTTCAGATGTGCTTGTGAGACTGAGCTTGCTGCTGGCATCGTGCTGCAGGAGCCTGTCTGCTGGTGGGGCTCCTTGGGGGGGCCGCCCACAGTTCACAATCCCGCAGGGCGGGATTGATGGAGGAGGAATTCAGAGCTTGGGCTGATGGGATGGTTTTTGAAAATTCTCGGCGTGTTAAATAATAATAATCTGGCCCATCGTCTCTAGGTTACATTTGCCTCATCTGCAGCTGAGCTCATGGAAAATCGCAGCTTAGCTCCCGCGCTCAGTGCCAAGATGGGGAGTTTAGAAACAAACCGATAACATCTTTATAAACTTGGAGCGTTTCTTACTGCTTGCTGCTCCCCCTTCCTGCCTGCCGGAGCGCTCCTAGAGGCCGAAGCGAGCCGGGCGGCCGCCATCTGCCCTCCAGGCCCTGCTGCAGAGCTTGGCAGGTTGGGGGGCCGCCAGTCCCTCGAGTGTTTGCTGGGGTCCTTGGCCCCGTCCCCATTCAGAATCACAGTACGCCACACTCCACGCATAACTTACAATAATCACTGGCTTTATTTTTAAAAAATTACAATAGAAAAGTACCTTTAAACATATTTCCAAAAGCGGAGAAGACAACGTGGAAGCTCCTTTCCTCTCCAACGAAACAGAACAAAACACAGGAAACGGTTTGCTACAATAGTCCATTGCTGGGAGCGCTGTGCTGTCCCCTGCAGAGCTACCTTGCTCGAGGCACCGCTGCCCACCCTGCTGCATGCTGGTGGCCCTCTGGCACCCCCTTCTTGCCCCCACCTGGGCAGCTCTGGCAGCCCTGTTCCCTGCTGCTTGTGGCCAAAGCAGAAAATGGAGGAGGGCGAGAGGCTGGAAGTTCTGCTCAGGCGATTAATGGAGATGGGGTTGGCACCTCCTTTTTGAAGAAACAAATGGGTTGATGGATTTTTTTTTTTCTCTTTTTTTCGCTTTGCTTTACTCTTCCTCATGCCAGTTCCTCCTGGTGCAAAGAGGACGCCAGCGTGCAGTCCCCGTGCTGGATCCATCCCACCCTGTGCAACCAGCGGCCTCCCTTGGGCTCTGCTCCACACAGACATGCTCTGCAGCCAGACTGGCATCACCGGGTGCTGAAGCTGCAGCTGCAGAGCCCTGCAGCAGTGGGTGCGTATCCCAGTCCCACGGCACGGAGTTGGCAGGGATCAGAAAGTCCAGCTCCTTGCACAGCAGTCTGCATTGCCCTTAACATCTTGGAGCAGCCGTGGCAGAAGAAAGTGAATTCTCACCTTGCTACATGTGTGGGCTGTCTCTGCCCATCCCTGATGTGAGCATCACACCTTGCCGGAGCTGTGCAGCAAGCCGTTAACATCGTGCCAAGGTAAGAAGGCCGCCTGTCGTGGCTGGCGCCACGTGCTGCAGCCAGGAAGGGAACCCCAATGCTGGCAGTGCATTGGGGTGCAGAGGCGATGCTGATGTCGCCAGAGCACTGTGAGCACCACAGACTCTGCTGAGGCAGCGTATGTCCTGGCCTTTGGTGTGTGGCCCGTGGATGGGGGGGGCAGGCTGCTAAGGGCGTGCTGCTGGAGGTTGAGCACAAAAACTGTCATCCAGCCCAGTGTGAGATTGTCCTGTTCAGAAGTTTGGTACAAAAATACTTGCTCTCGCTTTGCTTTTGGTTTTTTTTTTTTGCAGTCTGCTTTCCTAGGGGTGTTTGAAAATACTTTTCAAACGCTACAGCAGTGCCTGTCAAACCATGCTTTCAGCAGTAACACGCTCTTTCTTACAAATATACAGTGTAAAAGAGGGAAATATTATACTGGGTATGCTTCTCGCTTTCTTCTAGGAGAACAGATGTGTGATAGAGGCTGTGGGAAAGTCTTGGAGGAATCCAGACTTGTGTGAGGTTTCTTCCTAGCCTGCAACAAGAGGGGCACAGGTTACAAAAGCAGCCTGGGGGAGCAGCAGCCAGCCTGCCCCTGTGCAGGCACGGCACTGGGACGTGGCGGCTCAGGAGGGCAGAGTTAAGCTGTGTTTTGTGTTTAAGAGGAGTGTGACCAGTGTTGCTGTAGGGCAGGAAGCCGTATGGCAGAGAGGGGGTGCGGTGACAGGGCAGTTGGAACTCCTACCCCCGCTGTGGATGATAATAAGCATGGGGACAGCCTGTGCCCAAGCACTGCGCTCCTTACCAGCACACTGTGGTTCTGCGGAGAGCGTGCGTGCCCAGCAGCCGCCGGGGGGCTCTGTTCATACCCACAAGACTGACCGTCGGCCGCCATCACACACCCGAGACCTGTTGGTGGCATTGCAGGGCTCAAGGATGGGGCTGGCGTGTCCCCCTTCCTGCCCAAGTTTTGGCCGGCACCGCAGGTGCACTCCAGAGAGGAGAGCCTG
>PPHD01025633.1:0-11707 GCA_002909625.1 Bambusicola thoracicus
ATTAGGAAATATTACTTCTCGGAAAGGGTAGTCAGGCACTGGAATGCACTGCCCAAGGAGGTGGTGGAGTCACCAAACATGGGGGTGTTCAAGAAACGTTTGGATATTGTGCTGAGTGATATGATTTAGCTGGGGAGTATTGGTGATGGTTGGACTGGATGATCTTTTAGGTCTTTTCCAACCTTGATGATTCTGTGATTCTGTGAAGTACATCAGCCTCCTTCTTGATTCAATTCTTGAGATCAAACTCAGGAAGAAAAAAACGTCATCACGATATTAGAATTCTGAACCTCCCAACTCATTCCCCCATAGTCGGTTTTCCTCCATTTGAATGGCCCTAACTGACTCTCTGAATAACTCATTCTCCTGACTACTAAATGGATACCTGAATTTGCCAAACTCTTCTATTGCCTGAGAGATGAATTCTTGGTTAGCCTATTGTATATGAGAAATAGTCATTATCATAATTGCTATTCTTTTTATATAATCAAGAAAGTGGATTAAAAACTCTCTGCCAAATGCAGAATTTGAACTACATTTGCTGTACATTTCATGATTCAAAAAATGAATTGAGTATTCAGTTACCTACCCATTTTCAGTAGCACTTACTACATATGGCTGTTTCTCAAACTCTCTTGCTTTTGCCAAACAAGTTACAGAAGCAGTATGGCCAAAGAGAATTTCTTTAGATGAAATCTAGGAGAATAATACAATGGTTTAACTTAAACAGAACACTTTCTTTATAAACTATCAAGATCTAAAAGCAAGTAAATCCTACTTGTAGACGTTATCAGTAATTGACAATGTGCTTTATATTCTTATGTTCTTCAGTCATGTTTCTGAAATGTACAGAGATGTGTACAGATCACGCAAGTTTGCATGCTGCCAATAGGAATTATAGTCTTTAATCACCAGAGTCTAGAAACTGCTCCTGAAGAATTCGTAAAGCGTCAGATGTTATAGAACAGGCAAAGTACAGAATCTCTCTGGCCAACACTATGCTGCAAAAGAAGTGGCAAGTGAAGCAGGGAATTGATATAGCAAAGCACTTAAGCATATATTTAATACTTTGTGTTTAAGTAACACCTCTGACTAGGATGAGCTTCATCTCATGCAAAGATCATCTTAATGGGAAAAAAAGTGGCAGCATAAAAGCATAAACTAAAGAACCAAGATACGTTCAAACTCAAATGGTACAGCAAAATCCAAGAATAGAACCATCACTAAGAACACAGAATAAAAATTCAGAATTGCTTTGACTTCATTCCATTTTCAGAGAAATGGACTTGAAATAGAATAGCAGTGATTCATCATTAGCTTTGCAGTTTAATTATATCATAATTACAATATTTCATCTTTTATTTTGAAATGACAGGCCGTGCTCAGCAACTGTATTAAAAAAAAAGAATTCACAGAACTGCAGTAGTTGTATATTTACTTACAGCAATAACAACACAATCTCAAAACAATCCATAAGTCAGCAATCGTCTATGAAAATTTTTCTGATGTCTGCAAATAATTGGTTATTCATACAGGTGTTTTAACATTTAAAACTTTACTTCATAGGTTTCCTATAATAAATCATACATTATCTTCAATAACTAATTTAAATGCAAGAGTCTAGAGAATTCCACTGTAGATAGTAAAAGGTAAAACCTCAATTCATCGATTTGGTAGAAACAAACCTTTAATTCTGAGGAAAGATCCCAGAGACATATTTGCCCCTCTTGACTTCCTGTAACAATAGTCTGCTGGTCATCTGTAATCATAATGGCAGTGATGCTGTGAGAGGGAGCAATTTTCCCCCACACTGCCACAGCTGGTATTGATACCCTCATAGCCCACACCTGAGAACAGAAACAAGTCAAGGTGATTGTAAGTCACGTGGAAAGTAAAATAAATAATTAAAATAAACCACCACTAAACAAGCAAAAACAAAAAAAACAAACCCCACAACAACAGAAAAACACACAACACATACAAGAAAAAGAAAACAACACAACCAAGCAATTAAATGAGCATTTGAAAAGGGGAGCTCAGAAAAGCTGATAAGTAATGAGACTGGCTGTTGCCAACATCTCATTAACACTTTCATTAATAGCTTGAGAAGAAAAAAGGGACAGAGAAGTGCTGCTATTTTAAATCTGTGCTGTGCTAAAAAGGACAGGTTCTATCACAGAGTTGAAGCTTCTTTGTTTTAATTATATCGTAATTAAGTGATATTATATCACAGTTATATATCTATCTATACATATGATATCACAGTTGACACAAAATTTGAAGCTTCTTTGTTTTAGAAACACTTCAGCCTTCCATACTTGCTTTGCTTCAATCAGAATCCTTGATAAAAATGCTACCTCATAATGATCTCATAAGCATTCTACTGCATTTTTCTTGCCTTCAGATTCCTGTATTCTTAAGTGCCTAACCTCCTTCTAGAGTAGTCCCAACAATGTATTCAAAATGAAAGCCAGCAAGTACCTGAACATAATTTGGTACTTCAATAGACAGTTTTACCTAAAAAACTTCTGTTTATCCTGTTAAAACAAATGTTCAGGGAACTTAATAACACACACAATCACATCTCCTTTGGGTCATCTTATGGGAAAGGACTGGTTGCTAAAGACAGGCATAGGTGAGCAATATCTAGCAGTGCCTTTACATGAAGTATTCCTACAATAAAACATCATGGTCTACCTGAGCCCATCTGAAAACTACTCCCATATGTAAAAGCTGACTCAAGATCTCCCAGTTAAGCGGAGTACCAATATTCTACCCTATGATGCTATTTCATTTTTCCAGAAAACCTACACAGATGCTTCAGGAGCATCTATTTACCTCCTTTCCCTTTCAATTTATTAGAAAATAATGCCAGAACATTGTTGTTACCTGCTTCTAACTCTTGTCAGGAATGGAGAAGGAAGTGAAATGAACTTGCACCAATCAAGTAACTTCCCCTGAAAACCAAAATTCTCTTAAGCTTTAGTGAAGGCAATTTTGACTCCCCACAGCCCAAGGAAAGAGGACAAATAGCTGAAGGAGTCTCAGCAATGTCTAAGTGTTTGCATACATCACATATTGACATGAGATGAAGAGCTCAGCAACTGAAAAAAAGAAAAGAACAAATTGTATGGCAGTCTATCAAGACAGGACAACCTACCATACAGTATCAGCCAGAACATCAAAGGCAGAAGAAGAGGAACCTCAGAAATTATTTACAAGATCAAGAATTTCTTAGGCTAAATCACACACAGCATACTTTCAAATCTTGCTGTGGGTATACATCAAAATTCTAAGAGAAGTCATTGATCTCAGCTTTAGAATGACTTATCTGAAACTCATTTTTATATATTTCTGGTCATTTTAAGTATAATGCTTACTGAACAAGAGTAAAGTCTTTCTCTTCTGCTTAGTGCCCTGAAAAGGAAGATGCTTTATCCAAAGTCTAATAACGTTTTTAGGTATTGGCTAGACAAAGGAACTTCACTGTTTTTATGATCCTTACAAAATGGTGGCTTCTGAGTTAACAGCTGAATGATAAAGCAAATCCTAGGTCTTTAAAGGTATTTTCTCCTGCGTATCACATAGCCATTTATACTTATGCCATGGGAATGCTCAGTTAGTGAAAAACACTATACAGCAGCAGATTGCAGGTTCATACTGCACTGAATAAAAACCTTAAGTCATATTTTCATGTAATAGAAATACAGAATAAAGATCAATATTCTTAGCACACCTACTACTTAGCAAGTGATGTGTAATGGAATTAACTACAAACTGAAAATTAAAATCTCTAGAATTTGCTACTACTGAAGAGGGCTGCTCTGAAAGTAATGCCTCCTATTTTGTTCTGTTGGCCCATGATATCAGAGGTGCATGTTGATGGTATGGCAGCAGAGGTTGAACCTTCCCACCAGTATTCCATTACATTTTGTTGCCATGTGACAGATGGTGGCAGAAGGGCAGTCTGATCGAACAGTGTCTGAAGCAAAGGAATGGAACTGAATTCCCCCATGCAGAAGAAATAGCACCTGCTGACATTCATCAATGCTTGCTGTATGTTTATGGAGACCAACCAGTGGATATGAGCACAGAGAGACAACAGGTGGTGCATATCAGCAGTAGCAACAAGGATAATGAAAAGCAAGAAGCGTTTCAGGTGGTGATGAACAGCAGAATGCCTAGAATGTGACAGACAGCATAAAGATGTTCCCCTTTGTCTTCCTTCTCTGTTTGTGCAAAGACTTCTCAATTGTCCTTGCATTCTACAGCAATCTTTGGGACAAAAGGAGCGCTGGGGGGAAGTAAATGACCACCCCATGGACTAACAATGTACCTACAGTGGACCATCATGATGCTGGAAGGCTGAAGATCACCAAATAAGGCTACGTCCTTAGAGGCAATCATTAGAGGTGGATAGAATAATGAATTTGGGAATATAGTGAATATGTAATTCATGTGAAAATATAACCTGTCACGAACGACCAACTGGTGAAGCATTCTTGGAGAGTTAGCATGATGCTACCTCAGCATGGCCAATAAAGAATACGTTGCTTAACGGTAACAAAACCTCGCTGTTAAGTTTCTACACATCTATTTCTTTAAATCACCACTATAAGCCGGAGTCAAAACAGCTGTGGAGTGGTAACACGTGAATTCCATATAAAAAAAGTTTAAGACAAAGTCCTCAGCAAGTATGGCAATGAGTGCTGTCTTTTGGGATAACAACGTGATGATTCTTCTGGACTTCCTAGAACACAAACAAACCATCAACACTGACTGCTGCATCATGACGCTGACTAAGCTGAAGGCTTCCAGAGTCAGGCCAGAGAAGTAGATAACCTCTCCCTCACAACACAACATGGGACAGACCCCATTCAAATTTGAAGACTGTTGAACACATTGCCAGTCTTGCCTGGACTATCCCACTACACGCACCATATAGTACAGATTTAGCACCAAGATAGGCTATGTGGGCAACATCTTCCTAGGAGCATCATCATCGTAGCAGCTGTGAAACAGTGGGTCACTCATGCTGCTGCACATTTTTACAAGCATGGCACACAGGTTCTCATTTATCGCTGATGAAGATGTACAGCTAATGGTGATGTCTATGCTGAAATATAGTGCTTTATAGCTGAGAATGTACTATCAAGGAGTATTAGCGTGCTCTTCGTATCTGTTGTACTTGCTGTGAAATAAATAGAAGACATTACTTTTGGAGCAACCTAAGATGATCTATTTGCACATTTTCAGACCATAACTGTTATGAATTTATAAACAGATACTATGCTGGTCAAATCATTCTAAAATCCTTTATATGTAATTTTTCCACATGAACATTTTGTACTTCTGCCCTTGTGTTGTGGCTGAAGTGCAAGAGAAATAGAGGACAGGCATATGAAATTGTGTTAATATAACTGTCCTTAAATCTTCCTCCTCTTCTTAACTTTCTTTAAGATCATGATATTGATGTACAAGATAAAGAGTACTTTGCATAAATGTTTTGGCTCTACGAATACCATGACTGCCCTAGAAATACTGCATGCTTATTTGCACAAATGCACATATTCACACTTGGTCTGAAAACATTAGTTTTATCAAAGACATGTAGTGAAGCTGATAGCACCTAGAGCAAAATCTCTTACTTTTTAAAAGCAAATTATTTATCAAACTATTCCTTTAAAAAGGTAAAGCATTTCCACAAAGTCAAATACTGCCCAAGGCATTTCTCGCCTGCATGTAAGCTTATCAGCACATGTTAAATTCCTCCAGCTTTGCCCATTCAAGCATGTCTGATTCACAGTGTTAACTCTTAATCCAACTTTCAAACAGGTTCCTCAGTCATGTTCCCATTTCTCACTGCTTGCAACCTAACGAACTCTTGTTTGTCCTGCCTTCCTCTGACTGCCAGAAAGTACTCCCTCATAACTGTAAAAAGAAAAAATTCTTGTTCTTAGTTAAAATCATACCAGTTCATTCCATCTCTAACGTCACATCTCCACCATCCTGTCCCTAGTTTTATGAACACGTCTCACCAGCACAAGCCTCTTAACTTTGAAAATTATCACAATTCTTAGAGGACTTCAGCTGCACCATTGTAACAACTCTGGACCATTTATACAGCATCAAAACTTCTCTTTGAGATGCTGAGTACAACTGTTGCTCTAGAGAAGCTGCTATGTATTTAGAAGTCCATTCAAAAGCTGTAATGGAGCAGAGAGGAGGAGCTGTGATCTTGGACAGCATTCTAAGCATGTATTCACAGCAAGTTCAAGAAAAGTGTTCTGTTTTGCTCCCAGTCAAGTTCAGAGCTTACATTCAGTATATGGCTCTGCATTTATAGACAGAGCTTGCTCAAAAGCATAAAGGAAGCTTTCTTTTATTTAATATATGGAAAAATATTAAGCTATTAAGTACAGTTATAGGAATCATTACATTAGAAAAACATATCCTAAATGCAGACTTCAGAATTCATTGGTTCTAGGGCATGTCAAGGTCTTTGTAACTAGGAAGTTAACTTGCCTGAGATGTAATCTCAAATTGTTCATGCAGTTAAACAATGGTTTTGACACAATGCCTCTTCTCATAGCTACAGAACATACCATGATTAAAGCAACCAAATAGGAAACTATAACTTATCTGGGGAAGGAGGATCGTATACATATATAAAATTAAAGAAAAAAAAAATCACCCAATAGGTAACAGTCACATTGTCAGGAACCCTTTTCTGGCTTTTACATTTACTTATTTTGCATTTCCTATGCAACCTGTACCGTCAGCACGGTCAGTTGTTTCAAAATCCAGTTACATACACTATGGTCAGTATGGGCAGAAAAAAAGATGCAGAAATCACTACACAATCCTGGAAGTACTATGAGACGAGAAGCACTTAGCTGCTAACTGTGGGCTCAACATTCAAATATTTGAGCAAACTGATTAACAGTAGCTACTGAAATTTTAAGAAGGCAACAAACATCTTCAAGTCCATCAGAACTCTGTTTCCCCAAGCATTTATATACTTGATAGTTACATAAAACAGCATAAGTTGCCCCTCTAGCCTTCTTTAGTTTCATTATAATATTACAGCAAGAAACTAAGTTTTAATTAGAAACCGGTAGGTATTCACAACAAACCCTTAAGGATTTCTGTCTATTCTTTGCCTTTATCTGCCACTTTATTTATTTTTTTTTTTAGTTGGTGTAAAAACTTTACTGAAATACTGCACTGACTTGCAGTCCCTACATTCTATATAGCTATGACAACTGTCCAAATTCTTCTTGTCCACAATACAGAGCAAATCCCTCTAAGAGCTACAAATACCAAAACATATTTAGAGAGAAAACCTTGTAAGGATAAGTGACCCAGTGCTCTATCTGCAAGCTTTCTGACACCATGTTGATGCCTGCAATGCTGCTCACAACTTTGCTATAAATTGTTCTTCAGAATCCCCTTGTATTCGTGAATCTGAAAACAATCAACAATATTCTGCTGTTTGTGAAGCAGCAGGGTACATGCGGGTTTTTATAGGTTTAAGCAATGCAGTAAATTAGAAAAAAATAAAACACTGAGAAAGAAACTCAGAATAGAAATTAGAATACAATGGAGATGAAAAGGCTCCAGGGAAGACGACTATTCTTTGTCCCACCTCTTTGTGTTTTAATACATTTTTCAACAACTTGAACTATTTCACACCTTTCCCTCTACTTGGCTTTGGTAGCTTCCTCTCATTCTCAATCCAGAGACCCTGGCTGCCACTATGCTTCTAATTTAAGATTTAATGGGACTTCTTCTGAGACCTGCCAGGCCTACACCTTCATCAGCCAGAGGAGTCACTGCTGAGTGACCACCGGATCTCCCCTGGGGTGCGACTGTGCTGCTTTTACAGTCCAAGGGAGCAAGAGCCTAGGACCAGGAATCAATACAACTCATTTTAACTAGCAAGAACCACCTAGTAATACCTTGTTTGTATTTCTTGAACGAGTGACACAAGAAACACTTATTTCATTCCACACAGTAATTCACCACAATCAGAAGGAGCACAGTAAGGGCAACACCATCTCCCAGCTGCTGATTACATCAAAGGTTTGCAGCACAAATTCAATTTTATGATGTTAATCTCAGCCTGCCACTCAGAAATTTTCTCTGAGGGATATGATTTTTTCTCTGGATTTCATTTTAAGAATGATTTTCTTCTTCAACAATCAATAAAGATATGTTTTCATCAAAAGACTCTATCTTGGCAGAATTCAATTGGCCATTTGAAAACCTTTTGGTGACACAATATTAATTAAAATAGTTTATGTTGCTCCTAAACTGGAAAATGGGGCAGCAAAAACACCAGCAACTTGGAACTCTTGTGCTGTACACACCGTTACAGGGTATGGTGGAATAACCTGCACCTCCTTGAAGTTAGCACTGCCCCATAACCTATTACTTTAAGCTTGCTAGAATAGCATTGTGAGACACCTTCTTCCCAGCATGAAAAACAAAATACATGCAAGAATATAAAATCCCTTTCTTCCACCATCATTAAAAGCTTCAACAACAAAAATCTTGGATATAATAGCTTTGTACACATTTGATAACCATTAATGCATGTGAGCAAACAAACTTGTTTTTAAATCACATACTAAGGATCTTGTGTATATGCAGTTCGTTTGGAAAAAATACACAAGTGCTCGGAGACATAAAAATGCAATTGGAAAAAATATATTTGTTTTACTGTCTGCAATTTTACTGTCCTAACATCCTATCTAATAGGAGAATAGTCATCTATAAGAAAAGGCTTTACGCAATCCTTCAAGTGCATGAATTCTTGGCCATGTCCAAAACCTTAAGTATATAAACAGTAACTTAAGTCTATAGTGGAATTACTCATTTAAATAGTGAAACATATTCCTAAAATGGCTTTAGAAAACTCATTCCTCCCTTTTTACAGCAAAGTGTGTGGCAGAAGACAGCCATCAGTACCTGCAGAAGTTAAGCTTTGATTTCTATGAAGCTACATCTTATTGACAGAAAGACGTTTTAACCATAACTTTTATACATGTTATATGCACGTTATGCTTATCTGTACTTAAAGATTCTTTTTTTAAAGTGCTGCTTCCTTGTGCTAGCAAACAGACAGCTTTGTGGATTTTTCCATCAATTATGAACAACGCTGCTCAAATGAATTTATGTCCTCTAAGGAGTTTCAGATCCCTACATGCATCAAAGGGTCTGCTAAGGTGGTTCCAACTCCAGGTTTCTGACCTACATTCCTAGGAAAACACAGAGTAATGAACTTCAAGTCTACGTCAAGAATTCTCATAGATAGAAACCAAAGTCACATATCACCTACAAGAGCTTTGATGAGCTTTCTTTTTATGAAACACCACATCCTATAACAAATTAGCCATAACTAAGCCTACAGAATTCATTATTTACACTGCTTTAAATCTAGCAAGGTCAAGACATTAAATCTGAAAAACTTAAATAAAATCCCCAAGATAAAGGCAACAAATACGCATCAAAGATTGAGTCACTCAGTTTGTCTTCCCTGAGTGACCTTGAAGCGACTGAAGATACATCGTCAGAAGGGTGTTGGTCTGAGTTCAGCTACACTGTACTCCAGAATGTTGAAATAACAAACAGAATTGGAATCAGATGCTAGAAATAAAACATTCCACCAGCCTTTGGCTTTTGTGTAGTGATGCAATAATCACTAATTAGTAAAGTAATCAAGCACATCATCACAAAAGTTTCCCAGCTGTGACTATTTGAGAACTCCTCACTTTTCCCTTTTGCTCTTTCAAGTACTCTTTATTACCGAACAGGCCTCTACACAATGTTCCCTGCTATGGGGCACACAACTGTTTAATGTAAACAGCCCTGAATGATTTATAACATACACACAGCGAGACCCATACAAAGACATGGTTTATGATGAAGCAAAACCAAAGTCCAAACCTGACTCAATGCTTTGCAAAGCACAGACTGCACTCCCTACTACAGTATATTTCTAATTTTAACATTCAAAGTGTTTGAAAGTGGCTTGCTCCTGCCACACCATCAGCCCTGAAAGCAGCACAGACCTTTGGAGCAGAACCAGCTCACGCAACAGCAGTTTCTGTAATGAGCATTCCCAAAGTTCACATACCCTTAACAAAGGCATTACCAATTTGCTGAAGTTACACAACATATTCAGGAAACATCGCTATGTTACATAATAGAATAATAAAGGCTGGAAAGACCACTGAGATCACAGTCTAGCAACCAACCCACACCTATGACTGCTTGACGCTATACCCTTCAGTGCCATATTTACTCTTGAGCACCTCCAGGGACAGTGTCTCCACCAGTTCCCTGGGCGGCCAGTTCCAGTGCCCAGACACTCTTCCTGAGTTTTTCCTAATATCCAACCTGAAGCTCGCTTGACAGAACTTAAGGCCATCCTCTCATCCTATCGCAGTTACCCGGGAGCAGAGGCTGACCCCCAGCTCACCACAACCTCTTCAGAGAGCTGCAGTCCTAGCAATGACTGAAGGAATAACCGGGACCACGGGGCTGTAAGTGAGCCCTCTTGATTAACTGAGCAGAACGCCTAACCAGAACCACTGCTAAGAGACGAGGCATGGAAGGTGTACAAACATTTTTAGGTGTTTTGGAATCTAAACACCCACACGAGACATCAAACATCACGAATTAAAGTTTAAACACAACGCAAATACAGAGCTGTTGCCAACAGACACGCAGACAGGCCAAAACCAATTATAAATTAACAGTTAAAAGAAAAAGTTAGCTCTACTCGAGCAAGGTTCCCAGCTGGCCAGCAAGAGACGAGTAGCAAAGGCCGTGCACAGCAGAGCCCGCCCTGCCCTCCCATCGCCCTGCAAAGCCCGAGCCCCGCGCGGGGGCTGCAGAAGCAAAGCCTCGTGCACAGCGCGTGCCTCGCCCCGCGGGAAGGCTGCACTCCACACTCAGTAGCGCTCAGGAGCCGCGCTGAGCCGACACAGCCCCTTACCTGGAGCCGCTCCGGGCACGCGAGCGAGGGAAGCACCCAGGGGAGAAGCAGGGAGCGAGGCCAGGCTGCGTCCTGCTGCAGAGGGGTGACGCGCGCCTCTGCACCCGCCCCAGGCGCGAGACGGCGGCCAGAGCAGGGCTGGTACGAACCGCCCGCAGCTCGCGCCGACCGTAGCTGGGTCAGAACACAGCGCACCTGCAGAGGTAACGCGCCCACACGGCAGCTCTCCGCCTCAACAGCTCGAAGGGGGGAAGGGACAGAGAACCTGAAGGAAGGAAGAACAAAGCAACAAGAAAGAAAGAAAAAAGTACGTAAAAAATAAAAAGCACACAGGGTTAAACTTGGGCGACGCCAACGCAGCTCCTCCGTCGCTAATGAGGGTGCCCTCATGAGTGGCGCCCCACCCAGGGCAGATCCGACAGGTGAGCGCCCGCCCCTCACAGCTCCCCCCACCCGGTGATGGAGCACAGGTGATGTGGTGATGTGTAACTGCCAGACGGGGCAAAGAGGTACTGCGGTTCTGCTCGCCTCGGCGGGGCGCAGGTGTCCCATGAGGGGCGGGCGAGGCATGGGGCGGCCGCTGTGGGCCCCCTGGTGGGCGCTGCGGGGGATGTGATTCCTCACAGGTGTGCGGAGCGGCCCCTGAGGGCAGCGCGACGCGGGCGGGGCTCTGCGCGGTGCGGGGGGTACTTAAACGGAGCT
>PPHD01025634.1:0-11707 GCA_002909625.1 Bambusicola thoracicus
AGAAAAGAAAAGAAAAGAAAAGAAAAGAAGAAAATAAATATTTTCTGATGTTTCTGTGGGATACTTCTCAGTCAGACTTCCAAGCCTGTCTGCAGGCAAAAGCTCTGGTTACATCAGTGTTTACAGGATTTCTTTAAATAAGAGCTAGAGTTACCATATACATTCTTTGAAGAATGGTATTGTAAGACTCCATAAATGGTTTGCAAAGGTTTCATCGACAGTGCCTGAAATTTGAAATGGCTGCTTCAGTGTTGAGTTGCAGGGTCATGAGGTACTTTCCCTGCTGTCATATGAGATATAAATAAGCCATAAATAAACAGCTGCACAAGTCCCAAATAACATACTGAAATGCAAAATGTCACTATCATTGTTCATGTCCTCCAAAGTTGGCATCAATTACTGCTTCCACAGTTGAGCTTAAATGTTTTCTCTGTACTTCTGCCAACAGTTTTCATGAGTGTGATGATTCGAGTACATCTTCATTTTCTACTTCTCTTTACTAGCAGGTAAATGTGACTGTGAGTGTAAAGGGTTAGCTTGAGACAAGGAGTAAGATGAGCACACAGACAGCTAGAAGTGCTTTGGGACCATAATCCACTGAAACACCAATTTCAGTTTTTAACACTGAAAATGGACCTTGCCATTTGATTTTCTCAGCAGTTATTAAACAATGCTGGACTTAACATGCACCTCAAAAGCTGTAGAACAGATTTCACTAAACGTCTCAAAATAATACAGTTTTTAACTTCTGCTGTTTTGTGTGTTAAAGAAACACCATATGTTGAGATAAAAAAGAATCTGCTGCTGTGCTGAAAAATATCTACTATATCCTCAGCTTCATTTTCTTTTATTATCTGTGGGCTCACCTTGAGAATGTTTGTAAGTTCTTTCAAACCAGCATTCACTAGCACAATGGAGCGAGGTTTTCCTTTGTTCAGAAATTAAGTTGGCAGCTGTCAAATAAAGAGACTCTTACCTGCCTGAACCAATTCCTGGTTTTAAAACATGGCACTGTCTGTTGCTTCATTTGAATACATCACAAATACTATGTTTTATAACTGACAGTGTAATTACTGTCTAGTGATTAGAGTTTGGCATAATAGACTGTCTCGTGGATTGCTTTAGTTAATGCTTTGCACGAACATTTCATAACTTAAGATCATAAAATGGCAAGCTAAATTAATTCACAGGCGTGAATGGACCTGAAAATTTAACCTCCACCACATTTTTTCCAGCTGGTTATCCATTCCCAGTAACTCCCTCTTGTTACAGCACATGTACATACTTTGAAAAGGAAAGCTTATACCACCAGCACCACTAAAACACTAAAGTCTGTGCACACAGTGTACAGCAGGTTTTATGCAGGCAGAATCCTCCTCCTCCTCTCTGGCCTTAAAAATGCTTTTTTGTTTCAAATTGCATAACTCTTTCGGTGGTTAAAGATGTGCCAAGAGTCCGGCTTTGGCTTGGATGGGTTTTCTTTGTATCGGTTACAGAGGTCCCTGCCAATGTCTCAGCTCCTCTGACCCCAGAGGGCTGTTGTTCTCCGAGTGCAGCAGCACCTCTCTTGGCTGCATGTTGCTCCTCTTGCTCGGGTTTTGCTGGTGGCCTCAGTCATGCAAGCCTCTGCTTCTGGCTTCTCCCATGTCTCCGTGCTGCAGGGGCACACAGGAGAATATAAATCCTTTGGGATGATGAAGGTTAGAGAATAGGCCCTGTGATGTTTCCCCATCAGTTTTGTCACCAGGAAAGTTAATTTGCTGACAGTCCTTTGGGATGGTGGTAGTCTGGAGACAACCTGTGTTAAAAGTCACTTTCCAGCCAGTAAGCTCAACCCCAGCACTTCCCAACAAAACGTTTTACCTCTGGCTATCCCAGCAAACTCAATAAGTGGCTGTTGAGGACCTCATACCTCAGAATTGAGAATCAGGAGGGACAGTGACTGCTAAGAGCTGTTCATGAAGGTAAGTATCCTCACTGTTTGGACTTAATGATCTCAGTGGTCTATCCCAAACTCAATGATTCTAAAATTCTATGATGACATCTGGACTGTTCTAAAGTGCTGTAGAGAAAGCAACCAATGGGCCTAAATCTCTCTTTGGTCCCTCATGTGTCCTGACAAGTCCAGCCACTGTTCACCCATCTAGACACCTCAGACGCAGGATGGCCTGATAAAGGCATTTGGTCCCATCAGGTGAAATCAGCAGTTCCAGAGTTGGACCTGTAGCTTAGCAATAGGCCAGTGTATGTTTAAAACCATTTCTTTTTCAAACTGTCATTATTGGACTTCCAAACAACCAGCCAGCTTCTAACCAAGGAACGCCAATCCCTGTGACTCTCTGTCACAAGAACGCAAGTTCGGGGAAATTATTCTGCTTTTTGGCAAAACTGTGAAGGAATCATTTGGCCTTGTTGCTGTAGTGATTGGTCACCTTTTCACTCAGCAGTGAGGATTTGTCAGGCTGAGCGTACAAAGCTGACAACTAAAGAGCACTGAACAGGTAGACTGATTTTTGGCTCTCTGCTGTGTTTTCATCTCTCTAAAATCTTATAAAACTGCAGAACCAACAAAGAAATATCAGAACTTGAACCTTTGCCCTACTTTTTTTTTTTTTCCCCTGGCTCCACCATTCTGACATTTGTCTCTAGGGGGTGTTTACACATGGTGTAAAAATGATCCATGCTGTCAACACATCAAAAAGCAAACAGAGCAATAAAGGTTGGGTTATTTTTATTTGTTTTGTTCTGCATGCTTCATAAACAGAGAACTAGCTGGGTATTGAAATGTCATACAACCCTGTTATGTGAATATTACATAAGTACAATATCCAAGCTAAGATTGCAAAGTGACTGGTAGGGAATTAAAACATTATTAAATCATAGGTTTTTGGACACCTTTCCATTCTTCCTGAGAATGTTAACTGGAAGGATAAGAGTGGTGTATTTTAGCATGAATGATTAATGATAGCAGAAATGCTTTCTGCCTCCTTCACCATTATTATCATTCATCTTGAAGTTTGAGAACAAGAAAAATACCCTGTGCAAAATGCTGCTTATTCTGTATGTCCTGTAGTCTGGCGTAGACGGAACCCACGCCACCATTCAGAACTAAGGCTGCCAGGGATTCAATCAACAGATACAAAAAAGGAACAGATCTCTCCCCTATTAGAGGAAAGGAGAGAGTAGGAAATCATAGGATTTTCCATCAGGTATGGCTGCAGAAGTGAAGCTTTGTTGCAATGAAACTCTGTGCAGTTTAAATTCCTTCCCTATTTGCATTAAAAGTTTCAGGCAACCACTCAGAAAGCTAAAAGAAAATATGAGAGAACAGCTCACAAAGATACTCTAAAAACTGTTCAGCCAAGCCTTTAGTAATCATTTAAAAAATAACGAGCATATTCAAAGGAAATTAGAATCTATTTGTGATGAAATATTTGCTGTTTTTGTTCACATGTGACACTCTAACATGGAACACAGATAGAACTTTCTACTGCATCTTCTTCCCACAGTTTCCATCCTAAGGAATATTCCATTAAAATCAGCACTGCATTTTATGTCAAAAAGGATTACACAAACATAATCATTTTCCTTTTAGCCATGACTCAATCAATAATCACTCCAGACTGTCCTCATCACATCATAAATTTTTCCACTCAATTTACCTCTTACGGTGGATGGAAGAGATTAACATCCACCTTAAAAGTAAAGAAAATTTAATCATACTTGAAACAGATCATTCCACCTATGTGTCTTCAGTTTAGCAACCAAATGGCAATGTATTTCAATATTTACGTCTACAGCTTGTTGAGGAGGCAGCCAGAAGAACTGTAACTTTGGAAAGCTGGTTTTCCTTTAATTTTTTCCCCCCTCATTTATTTATAGCTGTGAAGACTAATATTAAAAAAAAAAAAAGAAAAAAGTAAATGAAATCTCACTTAAAGACATTCCTGGGACATAGGCTATGAAAAGATGGCTCAGTGGTTTTAAAATAAACCAACTGATGCAGATATTAAATATAAGTCTTGTGCCTTATTTAAGCAGTCCTATGGGAGACCACTTAGTCTAAGTACTTGAGAGCTCATGGGAAATAGCCAGTACCTCTTCCCTAAAGATCTTATATTCACCTCCTCTTCTGTATGTGATTACCCGTAGCTTGGATCCAGCAGGTAGAGACAGTCATTAAAAGCAGTACTTCTGTTTGGCTTTCATGATTAAGTGATGGAGAGGGAAAAACCCTGAATTTCAGGCTGCTTGTAGAATTGCATAGGTCTGTGCAAAATGAATCAATCTCTGTTTTTTTTCCTGGAGGACAAAAACATATTTCATTGGATGACACTAGACTGCTAAGAGCACTAATTACCTGTTCCGTTAGCAACTTCTGTCGAAGTGTCAAGAATTAAAGAAACACCCCGTGCTGGGTTTTGAGCTCGGTATCGGCAGTGTAAATTGTGTTAAAGCATAACTCTGTGTTTACAACAGAAAATCCGTGCGTTTGATTGATACTGATATTACATACATTGATTTCTTATTGCCATGGTCTTTAATCACAAAAATGTCTGGGCCACACTGATTTGAAGGAAACTCGCACTCTCTCTGCAGTTGTTATGTGGGTAAATATTGTGGTTTAAGTGCTAAAATGCACATAGTTGAAAAATAATTATCTGTAGTGTAAGCCAAGAAAAACTTGGCAAGCAGTGTAATGCCATGGAGCTGGAAAGTTATAAGGCACGTTTATTATTTTTTTTTAAATAAGCAGAAATAGATAGAATACATCAGTTAGAGACACAACTTCAGTTGGACTTAAGTATTATTGTTTTACAAAAGGAACATTTGCTCCAAATTTTGAACACAGTCAAACGATACTGTTTAAAATCCTTTATTCTGCGAATCTTCTCTCCAGGAAGGACATTTGCAGGAATAACTAAGAAAGCACACTTAGAGGAAATATTACAAATGTTGAGGAAAATTTATTCTTAACATATACTAAATCTGGAAATTGACCTTTAATGTTGTTTTCATGTTATGTGCACTTAAACAGAGGCAAGAACACCAGGCTTATGGTATTCAAACACACATTCATGCTAGTAACTTACAGATGAATACGTGAGACAGGTATTTGAGCACTCGAATCTTAATACTTCCTCCACTGCCCTCATTTAATAAATCAGGTCAAAAAAATTCGATTTCGAATCATTTCACAATTTTGGCATGATTGGCTGAATGGCTGCAATACTGGTAATAACAGTCAATTAACAACAGCCTGGAAAAAAATGAAATGAAATGAAGTGTAGAATTCAGCTAGTAAACTGCAATTCTTTCTCCATTTTAATGACTAGGAATCAAACACTCTAAATATTAAATTACTGCAATTTTGAAAATGCAGCAGTAATTTCTGAAGAGCAAACTGTATAATTACAGCATTTTTACATGAAGGGAAAAAACAATAATTACCTTTCTGTCTTGAAGGCATTAATAGAAGTGATTCAGTGACTTTGGACTACCACATGAAAAACTTGTGTGAGTTTTGTTTTGATGTTTTATGCATTTTGTGCTTCACTGCACTGTAAGATAAATAGTGTTCATTCCTGGGCAACCTTAGCTAAAATAAATATGTTCTGTACTTCATGCTAGGAAAGAGCTACTTTATCACTTTCTAATGCAACGTGCCTAAAACTTTGTTATCAGAGCATGAGTGCTTGCCTTAAGATGAACTTACTATCAGCAACCTTACAAATAAGCAAATAAAAAACATGAGCTGATAAAAATGTGCTGAAAGCATTCCTTTTGTCAAAGGCAGTTAAAGTGCACCGACCTTACTGCTTTGTTTTGGATTAGAGTGAGACACCATTTGCAGGCTACTCTTTTCTAATTTATGAAGTTTTTCTTTGTTGAAAAGGGTGAGAAAGACTTTCAAAGAGGTTAAAACTTTCAGGTTCAGGAGGTAGTATTTTTGGCAACAAAAACTGAGAACTATCCACTTATCGTTCCCCTCCAGGAAAGCTTAAGAAAATTGAAATAGTTAAAATATTGTCAGTTGGCTTGTTGGTGCATGAGAGAAAATACTCCATCAATCTGGTATTGAGCAAGGACCCAACAGAGGCCTGGGAAGACTCAGGAGTTTTGGTGACAGACACTGGAGATCTGTTATCTTTAAATGAAGTGTTTTTGGGCCATTCCAACCTGAATCTATGAATCCAGGTCTTTTGGTTAAGTGCAGAGGAAATCCAGATGTTGTTCTGGCAGTACAAACCTTCCGAAACTCCCTCCTCCATGTGCTCTAACACTGGCTTAGATAGTGCACCTGTATGAGTGAGAGGGAATTTTCTCTACTCCATTCCACCCCACCCCACTCATTTGCTTTCATGCTTGACCTATCTTGTTCCTCTGGAATTGCCAACAAAGGCTTACGTCACGGAAGTGGTATTTTTTTATCTTTATGCAACTCAGAACTTAATTGAAGCTTCTAATTCATTCTATATGCATCCTGGAACAACCACAAAATCCTGACATGATTTGTCCCTTTCCAGTTCAAGTCACTGATCTAAAGCCAAACAGTTCTGTTTCTCAATGCTAATTCCATCATCCTGGAAAAAATCATTTTTCTCCAGCTGTGTTACTGGGAAGTGATAAAAGAACACAGAGGATAAACAAACAAACATTTTTTTTTCTTTCAAATTAAACCGAGACAGCGCTTTGAAAGAGTTAAACTGAAATGTGCCACAAGAATTTGTTCAGCTCAGTTCTCAGTTCTATATGTTTGCTCTGGAAATTTCATGGGCTTCTGCAGCTCAGCTGCTGCAGAATGAATGGAGACATGCATTTATGAATGGATCATAAATGCATGTCTCCAGCTTGGGTTCCTTCCTTTGGTGCCTGCTGCAAGTTATGAAGATGTGCTTGCTCCCATCCCACACCTAGAGTTGTTCTGCTGCCTCTATTTTAATACTTAGGAAACATCATCACCATTAATATCACAGAATCACAGAGTGGTTTTGGTTGGAAGGGATCTTTAAGATCATCTAGTTCCAACCCCCTGCTATAGTCAGGGACACCTCCCTCTGGACCGGGTTGCTCACAGCCCCATCACAACATAAAAAATTCATATCTGTTTCTAATTTTGAGCTGAATTTGGGAGGATGTGCAGTGGAAGGCTTCAAAGTGAAATTTTAAATTCTATTAGAAGAGAATTCAAAAACAAAAACAGCACAATATTTCTCATGAAAAAAAAAAGCTTTTCTCATGAAAATCTATACTGTATGGTTGTATGTATGATGCTTCTGGTTGTACAGATCAATGCAGATCAGCAAGTGAAAGTTACCTATAAATTCCCCCTCTAGCAGGGAAGAGGATCAGCTCCCATCCCTTGGGTACTGGAGGAGAAGCAGCATCACTGAAGGGCAGTCGAAGGAGAACTCTTGCTGAGATCCAAGACCCCAGCAGTGCTTACAACTCGGGGCTGCCATCTCTGCAGTGCAGTGCAGATTGGCCAAACTGATGTGTTGGTGCCTCAGGACCTTAGAGCAATGATCAGTGGACATGTAGCCTCTAGGACACTCCTCATTGTCTTTGTTTTACAATCCCTGCGCATCTTAAAAACTCACAGATTTTTTTTTTTAATCATAAAAAGAAGTAAATTATGATGATCTTTCAAATAATTAACTTATGTGAATCCCATTTCATGATGGAAAAATGTCACCCTACTTCTTCAGCACCCGTGAGTTGATATGACCCTACACCTACGTCTGTCATCTGACACAGTCAGAAAAAATGGGGTCATTCAGAGGGTTGCTCTCCTGGGGCTGATTCTCCAGCTTTGAAAATAAACATCTCAGTTTTTTCTTGACATTTTGTTTTGATAGTGACTCAAATGCACTTCAGCATTTGTCTAGCAATAGGAGATAACCACGCTAGGGTGAAAGGGTCTCAGAGAGCCCTTCTGTTACACTCTGGGAGTTCCTGATGGGATTATTGCTGCCTCTTGATCTCTGAGCACAGAGGCTCTGATGGATCTCCCATTCTATGGAGCACCGTGCAGCACATCAGATGCAGACAATCTACATTCATTGAAGAGCTCAGCTGGAATAATATTTTCTTTTTGCATTTGTTCTGTCTATAAAACTTTTATATGGAAGCTTTACAAAAACAGGTAAACCTAATGCAACAACTTAATCACCTGTTTATCATATATCTCACATTATACAAAAAGAAAAAAGAGAAACTTAAAGACACACACTAAGTTAGGTCTGTCGTTATTGTATAACTCTAAACTTTTTTGTACCATCAGATTTCACCTGGAGTCTTCGAACCAAACTTGCCATCCCTATCAATCATGCTGTTTGTCAGAATGGCGGCCTTATCATATTAATATTTTTTTAAGGGATAGGTTGCTGGCCTATCACTTGGTTCCTATCCTATAAGCAGCTTTTTCTCTGGATTTTGGACTTCAATTTCTTCAACTATATTTCTTCAACAGTCTGTCTTAATGTGCTTCAGAGCTTTCCTGGCATTCCAATGCATTTAGGAGAAGTTTTTAGAGAAAATGCCATGCTTATGCTGCCATGTACTGCAACTTGAAAAGTGCAGGACACTCCCTATACTGCTTCACTTTGACTGTGTCCTACTAGTCAGACCATCACCTGGACTACACTTTGTTCTTCATCACCTCTGTTTGGAAACTCATTCCATGTAAGAATGATAGGTTAGAAGAGATCTGAACTTGCCTTGATGTCCAGCTATTCCTGGCACAGGCTAAAAATGTTCCTTTCCCTTTCCATCTGTGTGATTCCAGCAATAACATTCTGCAAGTAAAACAACAACAATGTGCAGGACGCTTGGGGCTGAACTGCAAGCCATGGCTCCCTTCTCATTTTGATGGCACATATCAAAAACATACCTTCTTATGGGAGTGTCCTTTTATTTTACTGACAATGTAATTTTTATTAGCAGTTTGCCCTTTGGTTTAACATAACAAGCATGCAGTGTGAGGTAGATGCATCACAACATTGGTAGATGGGTTGGCACAGAATTTTTGGGGCTTGTAAGGTTTTGCTGAGGTGCAAATCTCTGAATTTGGTTGGGTTTTCATATCTATTTAAAATGTATTCTTAATACATGAATAAACTGAAAGAGAGAGCAGCCTTCCTTAGGCCATTTGGCGCTTCTAGTTGTAATGAGAAACCAAAAGTGGAAAAGACAGTGAAATGTTTCTAAATTCCAACCAACCAACCAAACAAACAAAAAAGTGCAATTTTGAGGTAGTTGTAGGAATGGGAAATGTTCAGTCGTTACAGGGAGTACAAGAACCTGTCTGTAAGTGACCATCTAGGCCAAACCTCCGTACCATCAGATCCCTTCTACACTTGGGCCACCTTTGATAGCTTCCTTCTTGCTGAATGCTCAGAATGTTTAGTGCACTGAACATTATTCTTCTTATCCCTCTTTGATGTCAATATTAGGCTCTGGTATAAAATTGAATCAAAGACATTCTACCTGTCAAGAATGCAGCCCAGAGTTCTGGGTTTCTTCTGCAGCAGCAGATAATTTTGCTCCCATCTGAAGCATATGCTCTACTTTACGCATTAGTTTCTTACACAGTAGAAATCCAGAGACATGCATTTAGGTCCTGGCAATAACAACGTGAGTGCTGATTTTCAGACACTTGATTTCAAACTAAATTTATTAGCAAAGTGTGTATATCCAAGCAGGAAATGTGTATATATCCAAGGCTGTGGAATCTCTTTCTGTGGAGATATTCAAGACCCATCTGGATGCCTAACTGTGTGACCAATTGTAGGAAAGCTGCATTAGCAGGGAGGTTGGGCTCCATGGTCTCTTGAGGTCCCTCCCAACTCCTGCAGTTCTGTGATTCTGTGATCCTGAACTTGTGCACGGTTCCTGGCTTTTTCCTACTGTGAAGCCCAAAATCGTTGTGCTGAACACCTTATGTTTTGAGAAGCATGGATGCAGATTTAAACTTTGTGTCCAAAGTCTGTTTCTATAATTAAACTGAATGTGAAAGTCTATCCATATTGGACTGACTGACTCTCATCTCATTGGTGCAGATTAGAAGGAACAGTACTAAAATCTATGGAACAGAATGCAACCCTGTGAATTCTCAATCGGTTGAATTTCACTTACTTCAATTAAACTGATTTTGATTTTTCAGTGATTGAACGAGAGCAGAGTTAGGCCTCATGTTAAAAATATTATTTGCCTTTTGACTTTAGTAAAAATCCTGTGTAGCAACACAAAAGTAGCATGAGGTTTTTCTACCAAAAGTGCTGGTGAAGTTTCTTTAAAGCAAACAGATGAAAAGTTTTTTATTTTCTCTGTATAGGTATTCGTGCTGTCATCTGAGAGAGAGGAGAAATATTCTGCAGCATTAAATAATACTTTACAGTTCAATCATCTGGAAGATTTCCATATGTCATATTTACATTCACTTCCTATTTAATGTGATGCAGATTTTTTGCATGCATAAATCTTGAAAGAAAATAACATATGGAGAAACCTACATAGCTATTTTGTTAAATGCAATGGTATGCTTTTGTTTAACAAAAGAATTTTAACAGGGAGAGTGCAAGACCCTGAAACAAGACAGAGTATCTTTAAATCAACTTTTTTTTTTTTTTTTTTTTTTAATTTTCATTGCCCAGCTCAATCTGTGAAGTAGAGAAAACATGAAGGTTTTACATATTTCATCTAACACAGTGATTTACCAAATTCAGCAATCAGGATGAATGATCATAAAGTAGTACTGAAATACTTGACGCTAAAGCTCAAACATCCTACAGTGCCCTTTTCTGGTTCCTGCACTGGTCTTGAACATGTAAGTCACTTAAAATCCACTCAGAAATGCTTTTGGTAATCAGCTACCACAGCTACTGTTGTAACCTAGAGTGATAATTGTTTTTCTGAGCATGGTTTACTCACCTTTACAGTTGAAATGTGCAGTAACACAGGTTTCTACTGAAGAAAAGAGGATTATTTTAGGGACTGCAGGAGATGATAAGAGAAGAGCTCATGCAAAGTGGCCCTACTCAGAAGGACTTCTGGTGGATGAAAAGCTGGATATGAGCCATCTGTCTACACTTGCAGTCCAGAAGGCCACCAGCATCCTGGGTTGCATCAACAGAGAGGTGGCAGCAGGGAGAGGGAGGGGATTGTCCCCCTCTGCTCTGCCCTCGTGAGGCCCCATCTCCAGTACTGTGTCCAGGTCTGGGACCCCCAGTATAGGAGGGATATGAGGCTGTTGGAGTGGGTCCAGAGAAGAGCCACAAAGATTTTCAGAGGTCTGGAGCATCTCTTCTATGAAGAAAGGTTGAGGGAGCCGGGCTTCTTCAGTCCGGAAAAAAGAAGGCTTCTGGGACATCTCTTTGTGGCCTTCCAGTTCTGAAAAGGAGCTTAGAAGCATGGAGATCAACATTTTACATAGGCAACCCTACCCACAGCGGTAAGTTGGAACTAGATGATCATTAATGTCCCTTCCTACATAAGTCAGTCTATTAGCCCAGAACAAGGAAGACAGAATCTGTGAATTTCTAAAAGAATTTTGGACCCACGTTCATAGAATCATAGAATTCCTCAGGTTGGAAAAGACCTTAAAGATCATCACGTCCAACCACAACCTAACCATACCACCCTAACTGACAACCCTCCACTAAATCACATCCCAATGGTTTTTAAACACATCCAGAGATGGTGACTC
>PPHD01025635.1:0-11707 GCA_002909625.1 Bambusicola thoracicus
GAACAAGGAAAAGCATTTGCTTTTGAAGAGCTCCAGTGCTGCAGGATCTGTGTGCTCACCTACCAGCCTGGAGAAAAGCACAGATCCCTGCCGAGCTGCTACAATCAGGATTAATACCAGCCTGGAGCCTTCCAACAAAGCTATTTTTTTCTCCACAAAAACAAATGAAACAAGCAGAAGAAATTCAATTTAAGAAGTGACCCCGTGCCCGTGTTTCTGTTGTTGTTATGTCCGCGCGGGCTCAGAACAGAGTGTTAGCCTCACATTTCACTGTTCTGGCTTTCTTCATGCTGTGTCGCAACTGTATGGACATCTGAACAGAGGAATATTTAATGTACTTATGTATCTGAGAATGCACAGATGCTAAGTAAACACGTGCTGGTTGGCTCCCAGGCTGGAGCAAACGTGTGTGCACTGGATGTGTAAGCACAGTAGGGTTTGCAAACACACTGCGCATAGGAGTGTTGGTCCATGCAGGTGTCCTGGTGCACACAGCAGCAGATGCTGAGCAAAGGGAGCTGTAGTGTGTGTGCATATTTTTTGGATGGCCAAGAAAGCAGGTCTGTGCGCCACACATGCCAACACATACGTGTGTCTGTACGCATGCATGTACGTTTGCACAGTCCTGAAAACTGGATGCCGAGCCCTGCTGAGCATGAGCTAGTGGACAAAGCCAATGCATCTGTGCATCACCCTGTCCTGTCCCAGCAACTCTGCCCTGTCCCCGCAGAAGCAATGGGGCCAAAGCCTCCCGGTGCCAGGGGACTGATGCCTGCTGGCTCCCCATGCAGAGCTGCTCTCCCTCACCCTGGGACACCTGCCAGGAGCAACCCCAGGACACAGGGTATCGCCAAGCCCTGCTCGTCCCAGCCACAGCAGTGTGACGCAAGACCTTGAAGCAGAAGCCTGGCTTTGGCCAAAGGGATGACACAACCCTGAACAAAGCCTCCCACCCAAGGCTCTCCCAGCCCTCTACAGCCATCAGGAATTAGATCACAGAGCCCCCGAAGAGACGAGTGAGCGCAATTATCCTTGCCCAGCAGATGGGGAAGATGATCTGGCAGTGTGGGCTGCCAAGCAGCCAGACCTCCTGGCTCCCAACCCCATACCCCCCCATCCAACCCAGCAGCTCGTCCCGCACCCAGCGCTTTGGCAGCTGCAATCGCTGATAGCTCACAACCAAGTTTATGGGCAGTGGGTCATTAGCGAGCTCTGCACTTGTTCCAGGCTGTCCCTGGCACCTTTTCAGAGCGGCCCAGTTCCCAGTGATATTAATAATCATATTTATCCATTATAGATATTTAACAAGAAAACATTAAAAATGACGAAATGGAGAGAGGAGCCTTCTCCTGGACGCCGCTCTGCTTGAGAGATACAAAATAAAGACCTTGCCGTCTTTGGAGGCTGTCAACATATTTAACTTCGGGGCGGTGAAGGGGGAGGCAAAGGGAAAGTATTAATCAAGATCTTAAAAAGTGCTCGCTGACAGACCATTTGCCAGCTCTTGCTTTAACTGCTTTTGTGGTCCCATAAAAAGTTTCATTACTCACTACAAAATGTGTTTTAATTATTACAGTCGCTCTGACATTAAGCTCTGGGTGTTTCTCTCTTGCTTACTCTGTCTCTCCTTCATCTCCTTGCCTCCTTCTTATTCTTCTTTTTTTTTTTGGTCTTTTTTTTCCTCTTCTCTGACTCTCCCAATTCCTGCCATCTCCCACAGGACAAAGGATGCTGTGGCTAGAGAAGAGCCTGAAGATCTCAGCTCCCCAGTGGGAGAGAGCTGATTGAATCCCTTGGCATCATCCTTCCCATAGACTTCTGCATTTTGGGACCTCTTGGATAGAATCATAATAATAGAACCATAGGACAGCTTGAGTTGGAAGGGACCTCAAAGATCATCCAGTTACAACAACCCTGCCAAGGGGGATAGGCAGCAAAACTCAGCATCCCAAAGATGCTATGGCTGCAGCAATGAGGACAGGGAAACATGGGTGTGCTCGAATACAGCACGCACCTGCTGAGTGTCCACTGTGCTATTCTGGGGGGATAAAAATATAATGGGGAGCATGCTGCTGTGTCTGCCTCATGGCTCTGCTCTGCCTCCTCCATGCCTTCAAGTCCCTGCCTTCAAACCATCACCATGTGCTCTTCTTTCCCATGAAAACTCACTCCTACTTTCTTGATCAGATGCCCTTCAAATTACAGTGAAAGAGAAGTCAATACTTGGATGCTGAAATTATCCCTTTGCTTTGGATATGAGTTACTTCATAAGATTCAAACAAAAAATCTAGTCTCGTGTTCTCAAATGTGTTATCACAGAATAGCCAAGTGATTAAGAACATCAGCATAGATGTGACCATGCATCCCTACAGAAGTGACTGGATGGTGAGCAGGTGAACTTGCTGCCTCTCCAATCTGGTAAATGTGTCTTAGTGAGACAGCAACTGATGCGAGCAACCCCTCTCACATCCTTGACATCTTGCCCTCTCAGCTGACCAGGAACATGGCCAGCATGTGCAACATCAGCTTGGTTTGTTGATGGAAGACAAAGTCATCCCACCTGGAAGCCCATCACACTGGAAATCTAAGTGGAGTCTCCCACAGGCTCCCAGTGCCTCCAGTGCTATACTGGCAGACACTGGTTTTCCACTTCACTGGTTGAGCCCAACACCCAAAGCAACAGCCTCACTGTTTGTCCACTGTCTGGCGTAATGCTGTGTTGACCAAAAAGGATAATAACTATCATATAATCCCACTGGAGATCCCCTCTTGCCCACAGGACCTCCCCACATGCCTCTCCTTACTTGTACAGACCATCTGGTTCCAGGCACTTGAAAATAACTGAATAGAGGCTGGTTTCAGGGACATCTCCATGGCTCCGACCCGCTGCCACACAGGACGTTGCAAGGCCAGAAAGCAAATCATCTGCAAAGCTTAAGGATTCTCCTGGAGAGCAAAGAGATGAGAAAGACCAAAACATCAATACAGGTGTAAATTATCACTGGACATTGACAAAATAATGCAGGAATATCTCTACAGAGCACAGCTTAAGGGGAAGCAACAACATCCAGCTGGAAGGAATGGCCCCACATCTATGTGGAGAATGTTGCTTGGGGACAAAGCGAGTAGAAAACACATTCAGGCCGACAGCTGTAACTGGAATCCACAGCAGAAACTGTGCCCAGTGCTAAGTCAGAGCTTGGGAAAGTGTTCAACGAGCACAGTGGCAACACGTGTGGGACCACCACCAAGGAGGGCCCCAGGTTCCCAGGACAGCACAGACACCCACAGTCAATAGGGCCCTCCTGCCCTGAGAGCAAAAAGGGGACATGGCCTTTTTCAAAAATGCCCTGTCACTGTGAAATATGTTTCAGCTATGTGAGATTATCAAGCAAGGGGACGTTTATAGGGCTTGGATGTAATTGCTTTCAATGTGCTGTTTATTTTTTTATCCATTCAGTGGAAATCAGTAGCTTTGCACTCCCTTTCATGTGTGCTCCGGCGGCTCCTGGAGCTGATTGCTGCAGTGCTCGGCTCAGCCATGCTGAAGGACATTCGCCCCATTACAGGCATCCAAAAAAATAATAACAATTAAAAAACTGCTGCAAGACTTTTTTTTTTTTTTTTTTTGTCTTCTGGTTTATAAAGCTTATTAAACGCTCAGATCACGACCCAGCTGAAACTGAAAATGTCCCATTTATTAAGCTCTTTGGACCTGATTATTCACTGCTGTGCAAGCTGGCTCCTCGCACTGAGGATGCTGAGCATTCCATTCTCATTTTGCATCGGTGTAACCGAAAGCTCAAGGTACCCAGCAGTACAAAACCTGAGCAGCTGCCCTGGTTGTGCCCTTGGAGAACCAGACAGAGGGCGGCTGCAGCTGCTGAGCGGTGCTGGGATCAGCAGAGCTGGGCCCAGGTTGCAGCATTGGGCACTCGTGCACGTGTAAATGTCAGAGCACCGCAGCAGAGAGTGGAGAATTCCCTTCTCAGCACATTTCTCCCTTTATTCTTCTGTAAGCAAAATTAAGTGAGGACTACTGAAGTGAAGCACAAGTCTAGTTTCTTGGTATAGACTGTAAGAAATATCCCACTGGTATACCCAGCCCAGAATGCCTCATTGTGTGGCCAGATTACCCAGGTAGAAGAAAAATCCCATCCTCCTCAGCCCCCCCAGGCCGTGTTTGAGTCGTCTCAAGATACACAATTCGGTAACAAATGTCCCCCTTGGCTAGAGAAAAGAGCAGCAATAAATACTTTTCCTCCCTAAAGGAATCCAAGCCTTAATTATTCATTTTAATGCTCCCAGCACGACTTGTTCTTTCCAAACGTTTTTCAGGCAGCTGTCACCAGGCTCCAGAGTTTACCCTGGCTACCAGAGCTGGGGCTGTACCACAGCCCAGGTCAACTCAGCGGGCAGGTTGGGTTGGCAGCCCAAAAGTCACTGCCTGGAAGTTGCACGGCCTTCAGCAAGTCCCTCAGCGCTGGGGTGATGGTTTAAACAAACAAACAACACTCTACTGCACACTTCCAATTTTCATTTCCGCCCCTTCCCATATGACATCGGGTTGGACTGGGGAACTCCCTGTCACCAGAAGTCACCGAGGACACTGCCACCATGGATGAATCACTGACACGTAACAAGAAAGCAGCACCAGAGTGTGCTGCTGAACTATGGAAAGACCTTCTGATCCTCTTCAGACCTCAAACGACCTCTCTTTGGATGAGGAAGAAACTTCATGGAGGGCAGACAATCCCATGGGTGTCTCTGTGGGCATCCCACATCTTCTTCTGGAGCACTCACAGCCATCGACCCACCCCCTGGGTCAAGCCCGTCTGGCAGCTCCTACAGCATTACTAAAGATGTTGGTGTTTGTTTCATTTTATTGAGTTTTCATTGCTGCACTCTCTTCACTTCCTTTCCTGCTTCCCTTGGATCTTGCTCTTTGCAGGCTGGCTATTTATCTGACCCAGTCACTGCACTACCCTGGGACCAAAAACCAGGTCATCCCCTAGATGTAGACCAGGAGCTTGTCAGCTGGATGTACCTAAGGCAGCACGTGTGTTTGCCAGCATTGCAAGAGGAGGACAGACCATGAACCCTACCAAGTGAAAGTGGACCTGGGGTGCTGCAGCAATAGAGCAGTACCCACCTGGCTGCACAAAGCCCAGACAAGGGCTCAGCAGGAGGGCACCACGTTGCATTGCTCTGCTGTGCTCACGAACACGGCACAGGAAAAAGCAAGAGAGGAGAATTCACAGGGAGATAACAAAAGGCACGAGTTTACCGTACATGCAGAGACATAAAAAGGCCAAGAAGAGATACGCAGCTCTGTGAATGCATCACCAGGGCAGGCACTCAGATGGAAACTAAATATTTAGGCTAATGGGCAGTAATGGCACAAGAAAGTAAATTGGATATGAATAGATGGTCTACTCCTGAGAAGGACAAATAACCTAACTATCTGTTCGGATGGAGTTTGATCATTTTATAAAAGGGATTATATGGATAAGTAGCCTGTGATGGAAAGCAATGGGGCTTCTCTTTCCTGTCTGGACCTGTGTTCTCACACACCCCGCCAGCAAATATAAAGAAGGATTTCAGCCTCCCAGAGCAGCCCTGGAGCGCAGTCCTTCTAGGCTGCTGTAGTAGCTTTGCTTGCGTTATTAAATTTCAGTAAGAATTCAGAAAGATTCTCTGCAGAGAAAATGATAGCTAAGTAGATCATCTCTGTGGAGGAGGAGATATTTTATTGACCAGACAGACATCTGTGCCCTTCATTAATAGTAATAAATAATTGATGTCACACTAAATAAAGCAGTGAGCTGTTACAGATATCAAGGACAAATGACCAGCTCCTGTGAGGATGCCTCACCTGTGTTCACTTCTCAATGGCAAGAAATCCAAACCAGAGCTCAGTGTCGCTATATCAAGTGCTGCTCACAGAGCCAAAGAAGGTACCTCACACACTGATTACAGGCAATGGAGAAATAGTGCTCAGCGCTGGGCTAATCATGCACCAAATCCATGCCAGAATCTCTTCCTTCTCAATTCCATGCCATTGCCTTCCCAAGACCGGTCAGCCCCAAAGCACTCAGCTCCCCAGGCAGATTTAGAATACCAATCTCTGCTCTGCTAATGACCCTCAGAAAGATGCAGCTCTTACAGTTCTCTCCAGGCATTTTCCTTCTCTCCACTACAGCTCCTCACTGTGCCTCATCCTCTTCTACAGACGGGGCTGTGGAGTTTGGCAAACTTCCTCTTTTCTGTTTTGTAAACATGAATCTTCTACTAGCTGTGGTGTCACGGTGAGTCAGTGTTCTCCCCAAAACAGAAGGAAATAACAGCATGCTTGGAACCTGCTGGGAGTTAGCTCTACTGCATGAAGCCCTACAGTCTAATGGCCCAAAGCTGCTCACACCACGGCATGTTGTAGGTCAGGCTGCCAGGCTCTGGGAGAGACAACAAGGAACCCAAAGGGATGTCTGCTCTGGTGGACAGTAACCCAGCTTCCACCCACTGCAACTGTGCTAATGGGGAAGCAGCCACAGACAGCACGTGGGATGAATCGCTCACCAGTCATCCCATTGAAGGCAACAGGGTTATGGCGCTGACTCAACAAGAGAGCGGGGCCAGGAGCCTTGGTGAGGTTGGAAGAGCAAAAGAGACCTTCAGAGATGCTCCCACACCTCCAAGGAGGTGCTGTGAATCCAAATGGAAGAGCAGAAGAGAGGAGACCTATGCTGAGATTGACCTCGGAGATTCCTAGAAAGATCATGGAGGGGAAAGCAGGAAGGCACCAACATCTCTGTCTCAACAGCTTCTTTACTAGACTGGATTGAACCAACCCTGCAACGTTACCAGCCACTTTCTTCTGATTGTGGTTTTCTCTCTCTGTCTTTCTGCCTTTTGTTTTTTTTTCAACCTGTTTTCAATTTACTCTTGTGGCATCTCTGACTGTGACCTCATTCTGGTACTTAGGGGGAAAAAAAAGAGAGAGAAAAAGAGAGTGTCCTTTAGAAAAGAAATGAAAGAAATCATATTTTATTTAGCTTGGTTGGTTTTGAAGCTTTAGCAGAAGAAAGATTAACCTTTTCTGCCTAACTTAATGAAAACAAGGAGAAAGCCTGTATGGATAAATAAATATCTGTGTGGGTATGGAGCAGGCACGATCGTGTTACAGCCCCGGTGGAGCTGTAATAGGGAACAGGCGCGTTCCTGCACAGCAGCTCCCAATTCCCTATCCATTTTCAAGGAAAGAAAAACAGAGTAGAATGTCAGAGGCCCAAGTGGGCATGAACGAGGAAGCCCAGGGAAGGCAGATGGGGCCCTGCGAGGACTTCTGACCCCGGCTGTGACCTCCAGAGCAAGGCCAGCAAAGCAGATGGAAAAAAAGGCCCTACTCCACTTTGCTCTTGCCAGGTTTTGTTTCCTGAAATGAGGAAACAAATGGCACGCTGAACCCTCCACATTTGTCATGTTTTGGGGCAGCTCGTCACACCCTCTGCTTCCTCCAGGGCTCTGCCCCTGAAGAGAGGAGGATCCCAGGAGGTCTGTGAGCAGAAGGCCTTGGAGCAGTGTGGGGAGGGGAGTGTGGGGAGCAGGGCTGCTCCTTCCCATACCTGGGCTGAATGAGCTCCGGGTCCGGCTCCTGGTGGGGGAAATCAGCGAGAAGTGGTTCATCTTGGAGGCAAAGGGTTGCTTTAAATTAGTGTAACATAACTTCAGGCACCAGAGTTCCTCTTATTTACATCAGCAGATGGTCTGTCTTCTGCCTTGTAGAACGCTAAAAGCAAACCGTCCCCACTGATGCTGGTGGAAGGATGTCAAAACCTCCTTCCCTGCAAGGGGTGCCAGGTTATATTTTAGTTATTACTGAAAAATCTTCTGCCCACGTTCTGGGAGCACCACAACAGACTGTTACATGGAGCACGCCTAAGCCCCCATGCCCAAAAATCCAAGACGTCCCCTCTTGGTGGTGACTCCTCCCATTTTCTCTGGCTCAACACAAGGTGTCTGTACTGAAATGGAAAAGCCAGTGATTATTTTGTGCAACTTCAGGCACAACTCGTGCCTCACTGACTAACTTGTACAATGGCGCAAATTACAGCACTTCTGTGCATGACTTCACTTTGCCTAAGTTAGGAATGTGGGGGAACTTCCTTCACACATCTGTGCATTACTAGATACATCAAGAATGATGAAAAGCTCTCCTCTGGGCTTCCCGGTTCTTCTGCTGATGCTGCACTTGTAGATGGCTGAATTTAAGGAGCAACATTTTAGCTGAACTGCAAGTGAAAATTGCGTTCTAGTGCCACAGAAATCACATGAATGGCTTTGCTGGTTCTCTTCAGGGCCACGACGTACTGCATGAGCAGCAACCACGTGGAACTGAAGGATGGGCTGTCTTACTCTGTTCTTATCAAGAGCAGCCAGTCGCACAGAAAGAAAATGGTCTTAATTTGGATGAGCTGCAATGTTCTGAAAACATGATGCACAAGGTTAATCATGAGTGTATTCTTCCTTTAGGGTCATCAGTAGAACTCGCTGCTCTTTCACCTGAGCTCTCCACAGACACTGCTTATCACAGTTCTTTCACAGTCAGTCTCTAAGACCTTGGAAAAACTCCTTCAACTCACATAAAAATGCATTGCCTCCTCCATGTCCCCCAAGGCTGTATGCTGTTGGAGGAGAATGAGAATTAATGCATTTCACTCTGTACTGTGAGCCCTCCAGTATTTCTCAGGGTTCACTGGGTTGCTAAGGGTCAACCACAGCCAGACACAAGCAGACTTTGCTATGCTTGGAGCCATCCAGACATAAACCAGTTCCAATCTCAAAGCCACGTATTCACGTTAGTATGGTGGAGAGTCCAAGTGAATGTCTGTATTCCCTTGGAGTTAGTTTTGGACTCCGCAACATGCTAAAAGTTACTTGATTTCAAGGCAAAGTGGGAACCTATTTGTGCTGGGAGTTGTGCAGACGCAAATTAAAGACATGACGAGCTTTGTCCTCAAACACTTCTTGTCTCAGAGAAGATTTTATCCACCACCACACATCTAGTTCCCATCCCCATTCTTGCTTTCCTTTCATTTTTAGCTTCTTTTTAATTAGAGGTTTCTCAACAACAGACCAGTGGCCCAGAGTCCCCAAGGCCCATGGTCAGCAGTCTGCAGATCATCTAGGGACTACATGGAGCCTTATGTCCAACAGGAAGCCCACCCACCCCGCTACAGCCCCAGTCACTCTTCTACTGCATAAACAGGTCTTTCAGAGATTTCACAGACAGCAACTAGCCCTGTATCATCACATCTCAACACAAGTCAGCAGCGTGCCCTGCCAGCCAAGAGGGCGAATTACATTTTGGGGTGCATTAGTCTGGAAGGCATGTCCAATGAGGAGTGGAAGAGGACACTTAGGTTGTCCTTAGTCTGACACTTAGTCTGGAGGAGAGGAGGCCAAGTGGCAACCAAATGGTTCTCTACAGCCTCCTGAAGAGGGGAATGGGGAAGGGATGAGATGATGAGATGAATCTGCCCAGTCTAAGCGGCCCTAGTGATATTCAGACATTATGTCTTACATACAAGCTTGCCTACTACACAGTCAACCTAACTTGCCTAGATGGTTTATGGAGAAAGCAGGGGATGTCTGCCAAACAGCAAGAGCTTCTCCTTCATTTCCAGCTCTGCTGAACAGTCCCTTATTTTCATTTTCAATTCTTTATGACCAAATGCTCCAGTAGTTCACACATAACCACACTGGCTGACTTTGTCCACTGGAGATGAAGCCTTCAGAGAGGACACACACACATATGTGCATGCACACTGACACCCCACCAGCCTCAAATACCAGACTGGCAGGAGGAGTAAGAACATTTCCTGGAAAGAAGTTCAGGGTACAATTAACCTCTACAAATATGATTATCTTGGGTGATCTGTCAAATCAAATTATTGTAAGTCTATGCTGAAAAGCCATCGGCTGATCTGTGCTTCAATTCATCTTGCACTTCTTGGACTTGTGAGTTCAGCATGTTCCTTCCATATCATCACTGTTTCCTATCCTTCCTCCTGGTCCCTTCTTACTCTTCAGTGCTGGGAAATGGACCAAACCGTGCACCAAAGTTCACTGCCTGAAGTGGCAATCAATTTAAAGAAACTATTCTTCATTTAGCCCCATTTATTCTAAATAGAGGCAACATGTACAGATGCAGATGTTCGCAGAGAATCAGTGCTAAGACTTTGGACCAGTATATTCAGAAGGGCTCAGCACACACAACTGCAGCCAGATCTGCAGCTTGTTAGCCAACGAACACTTACAGAAATTGGTCCTGATGGAGAGACCTGCATGGAAGCAGACCTCTTACTTGGCCCTAATGTTCACTTTTGAACATTTGAGAATGTGGGGGCAGATACTCAGTTCATAAAACCTCCTGTAGCTCCCTTGAAGTTAATGGAACAATAACAATTTACACTAGCTGAGTTTCTGCATCCTGGCTGTGAGCTATTTGGAACAACTACACCATAATGATTATTACAGATATTTCAGATCACTTGTGTGAGATGGATAGGAGAACACCACTGCACAGGAAAATAGAGTTGGTTTGCTATGATTTCCAAAGAATTATGGACCCATATCTTGCAAACATTTACACATGTTTAGCTTTATTCATGTGAGTTGTTCCATTACACCCGTGTGCCAGATAAACTAATGTACATGTCTGCAGAACCGAGGTTAAACCTTGTGAAAACACAAGTGAGTTCTAAATATTTTTGTAGATACGCTCAGTTGCCTCGCATTGAGCCTGGAAGGCATGCCGTTGTACCGTGCTCCTTTTCATAACTTCCCATTTATCCAAGCAGGTATCACAGGAGAAGCCAAACACGGTATCGTGATAAAACTCAGGAAGAAGCGATTATCTGACCAAACTCTGAATCTAGAAAACACCCACCCCTTTGGGTCTAATGTATCCAAGAGCTGACATCTGCTCATGAGCAAGGAATTACTAACATATATTCACAGATATGAAGCAAAGGAAGGAAGTTACTTTTTAAAGGCAGCAGGTTTGGGGCTAGAACCCAGACATTCAGTCCAGGTTTTCGTCTCTGAAAGACCATTAACACCTTTCTATGATTAAAGAGAATCCGGGCACTGAGGATGCCTGCCACAAGCACGCAGCAGGGCACTGGCACAGAAGGAAGGACTTCTGCTCTGAATTTTAAGTCACAATTCCTAGAAACCAAGACAAATCAATCCTGGCATCCACAGGAGCAGGGAGCTGCTAGTAGCCAGGAAAGCCCTGATGGATGACGTCCCTGGGAACCCATCTCGCCATAGGCCTGCTCTGGTGGGAAAAACGCTTTGCCTCCTAGATGTCCTTGGCAAAAGCAGGTATTGGGCACGCTCCCCATCCCCAGAAGCGCCGGGTCCGTGGGAGACACGTCATCGCCAGCAACTGTGCAACATCTTTCAACTCAGAGGACAAAAGACAGATTCCCTGAATAAGCAGAGAAGGATTAAGCCAAGTGGTAAATGGATTCCAGGGCTGCTCCGGGATCTGTGCTGACGGGGAAAGCCAGTGCCAGGTAGCCAACCCAGAGCTTGTATGGAGAGGTTATCACTTCTCTCTTTTCTTCAAAACTGAAAATAGAACCCAAACATCGCTTGGGCCATGTTAGGAAGATAAGGTGAATCTCTCCCATCCCTGGCA
>PPHD01025637.1:0-11705 GCA_002909625.1 Bambusicola thoracicus
TGAATCTTTGCATTGCATTTGATTAGTGAAACAACAGTTTACTGAGAGCTGTGTTATTTTCGATTCCGCTTTTTCTAGTTTGGATCCAATGATAATAGTTGCTGTAAGCAGCAATTAAATGCTTATGTGGTCTGACTCTAAGATTTCATCACATTCAACATCAGAGTGAACTATACCTATAAATCTAATGTCTGTATCTCTGGAAGGAATGGTAAATGTATAGAGAATGCAGTAGTGAATGTAGAAGAAAATGCACTCTTTTTTTTTACTGGTTGTGTAGAAGTGGTGCCATGTGTCGTTATTTTCTGCCTTTCCTGAATTAATTAGAGCATAACAGTGTTTCCAGCTAATGAGGTAAACACTCTACTTTAGGTTCATATGTGGATAGGTTTCTATCGCTGTCTCTTTTTTGCACGGCAGCAATAGTAGTTGCTACAGCATGGTCAATAGAGGAAGCTGCATTAAGGTCAACAATTATAAAAGGTAATAAAAAGACCTCATTTAGTGTTAGAAGCTTTATAAACACAAAGCCACTTAGCTAGTGGTGAATTACTGTTACTGGATTGAGATTTTTCTGGGAGATCTTAATATGCGTATCTATTGTTCTTTGTGTCCAGGATTTTCCAGATGATCCTCAGTGCAATCCTTTTGTATAGAGACAGGTTTAAGACATCCCAAATCCATCAAGCATGTTAGAAGTTTGCAGAAGTGCTCATTTTCTTTCTCACGGACTCCTGAGCTTGTCGGGAAGGGGTCTTTTCTTTTCCCTTCTTAGTCAGCTGTCAGCTATCATCTTAATTGTGACAGTTAAATGCTATCCAGCTTGCAAAGACCATGCTGCAGAGACTTAGGTTCATGTTACACTTACAGAAGGCAGAGAGATATGTTGTGTTCTTGCTGGGAGGCTCTGTGTTTGTTCTTTTTTTTTTTAATTTTTATTTTGTTCACACCCCTACTTCATTTCCACCCAGGACAATATTTCTGGAAAAATAATTTTGCTTTCCTGTTAAATCATAGAATCACAGAATGGCTAGGGTTGGAAAAGTCCTTAAAGATCATCTAGTTCCAGCTCCACTGCCATGGACAGAGTTGCCAACCACTAGGTAAGGCTGCCCAGGGCCCCATCCAGTCTGGTCTTGAATGCATTTCTCAGTTCCCACAGCACACTCTTGTGTCAGCATCAACTGTACCCATGTTAGTAACTCCTGCCTCTCAGGATGTGTTATCTTAACTTGGAAAATAGAATATGAATACTAAAGGATTTATATTCAAAGCCAATTTCTAATACACCATTATTTATTGTAACAAATTTACATTATTATACACTCTCTCATTATCATGTGCTCTCATTATGTCCTGTGCTGTCCTCTTGGTTTCACCATGACAACGGTCTCTCTAAGGTCACTAGATAGTGACTAAATTTCATGCATGAGTTGCTTGAGCATTAGCTGACTGCTTGAACTTTGGTAGTGGAGGAAGAATATTAGCTCTTTGCCTCTATGCAGTAGCAGAAATCAAGACACAGTATGGAACACACAACTCATGGGGCTGGGTGGTGGATATACAGGGTCCGCCAAGGATAGAGTTACTGGGCCTTGCTGTGTCACTTGACAGCTGTAGTTTTAAAAAGAATAATTCATGGAGAAAGTGTACATGATGTACTCCTGTGAGATGGTCATTTAACACTGTTTCTAGAAATGCTGAAAATACATCTTATTTGTAGAGAGAGAGAGATAAACATATCATGGAATATGTTGTTTAACTAAAGACCTTGTGTCCTTACAATCATGAAACTAGGTGGGCTCTTCAGCCCTTCACTAAGGGTGTATCAAGGAACAAAATGTCTGTTAAAGTTCTAAGCTCAGAATATGACAGGGAATATGCTTAGCTTGGTGCCAAATGCTACCCTTACAGCTCTTGATTATCCTCCTCCTGTGAGTCTAGACCGGTCTCAATCTTGTTGGTGTAGCTCTATACTGCATTCGATATAGGTAGCTTCCCTGGCTTCATGGAATACTAAAATGCCTAAGGGATGTAGGATCAAGGGATGTGTGGCACAAACAGGTTTCTTAGTCTTTTGAGGTGCTGTTTGTCTTAAATTCATCAAGCGATCAAAAAATCAAATTCATCAAATTTGATTCAAATTCATCAAAAGATACGTTTAGTGGGGAAGTCTGTCTCCCCTTATGCTCTTTTCTTGTGGAAAGCAGTTTCCAAAGAGATATTGTTCTTCTCTGCACTCCCAACAGATCAGAACTGTCAAATTGAACAGAAGACTCGCAAATAGTGGAAAATGTAGATCTCTAAGGAGATTTATAGGATTGTTAGTAGGAATGTTTCTTAATTTAAAATGCCAGTGTGTTTCCCAAAGAGAGACATTACTTCTTGTTGAAGCCTTAATTGGAGTACGCTGATTTTTTGATGCTGGGACTAATAATAATTAAAAAAATTCTTCAGTCTTGACCATGAAGAGAGCTATTTAGATTTCACAAGTTGTAAAATTGTCAGGCACACTGATTTTTAGCTTTCTTTTCTGAGGCTAAAGAGGAAATTGAAATGTGAATAGCAGCAATGGGAAGTCATGGAAAGGTAGATTACTTGGAGTGTTATTTTTCTCAGAGCCAACTTCAAAATGTTAGGGGTTTTTTTTGTTTGTTTGTTTATTCTGTTTTTCTTTCACATAAACACTGATGCTAAACAGTATATCCTGATAGACTGCAATGTTAATGCTCACAGGCCAGGGTTAAAATGAGATCTTTCTGCAAATTGAATTGTGTTTGTATGCAGAACAATCATAAGACTAATTCATTTTCTTTGTTTCTAAATATAATCAAGTGTCAAGGTTTGCAACCAGGCAATGCCAGTGGAAGTGCTCCATGTGATTTAAGTTTCTTGTATCTTTTTTGATGGTATAACAGTCCTGTATTTCCTCTACTGAGTTTGCCAAACCCCTGTTCCTATTTGCCATATTAGGAAAGAGCAACGTTTTCCATGCATAAAGAGAAACATGGTTCTGGAGTAGCCCACAAAATAGAAGTGTGTCTGCAATCAGCAAAATAATCATTCTCTTTGTCAACAGTTTATGGGCTGGTTTGGCCCGGTTCTGTGACTTGTGGGACGGGGGGACCCACAGACCCACGCCCTGAGAAAGGGAGGAAGGGAAAAAGGGTGGAGAGCAGCAAAGATCTGAGAAGAAACAAACTAATTTCCTTAGAAAAGATATCAGAATGCAAGATAGCACACTATAATAAAATGTAATTAGGACTGAAGTTAATAAATCAAATAAAATTAGAGTGTCTGAAAGCCAAAGGCCTTACTCTAATGCTTTGACAAGATTCTAGCCAAGCCAAGCAGAAGGGAAAAAAAGGGATGTCCTGAGATCTGCAAACAGTTTTATCTTTCCAGAATAGCGCCAAGTCCTCTGGGGTATGTACTATGTGGATTTTCTCTTCTGAGACCCAGAACTATCCATGGAACTGGAGCACTAACTCTTTAACTCCCAGTGCACTACATGATGGTATGATGTGGAATACTGATAACAAAAAACATAAAACCATCACACTCTTATATGAAGATTTGTAACTGTAGAGATAAATTAAGATAATCTCAGTTCTTCCTGATGCCTCTTACTGGGATAAAACATAAGAAGTAATTAGGCAAATTGCAACAGTGTTCCATAGAGCAGCCCTCCTGTTAAAAAATACAAAGCTACTCTGCACTGCTTGATCTTGAGTAGTGGGATTTTTGCAGGTGCCCTGGTGGCATGCTTAAGCTCTGTAGGCTCCAGACACCAGTCGAGGTTAAAACAGCTCACCAATCTTCCTAATACCAGGAAAGTGGGAAACTAGAAACAATCCCTCCTATTTTATTGATGAGGGAACTACAGTGTGTGTTGTCTACCTGGACATTATCTTCCATAAGATCCTCATAGAAAAGCTGCTGATGTGTGGGCTGGATGAGCACAGGGATGGGGGAACTGCTTTGGGTGTCCCAGGAGCTGGATCAGATGGATCCAGAGGTCCCTTCCAACCTCAGTTATCCTGTGATTCTATGTTGTGCTCACAAGTGGTGTGCGTACTTCCCCCTTTCCACTTCTTGTTCTTGTAGTTTTACTTTTTTTGTTTTGGATGCACCTTTAAGCTCTGTCTCTGAATGACCTCTATAAATGACTCTCCCATGAGAACAAGCAGCCATAAGATATTGTGCTAGTCTTTCCTTCCAGAGGGAACAAGTTCTTGTTAATTGACAAAGACCTTCCCATATGTCACTAACCATCTACCTGACACAGAAAAGCTGTAGTGTTTATAATTACTGTTATATAATACTAATTATGCAACAAGATATGACTTCAGAAATCAAATAAGAATGCAAATAAGAATGGCAGGTGGCAGAAGATTTTTAGTCAATCAAGCAAAAAAATTCACTCCTTGGGCCTTCCTATAACCATGTGGCAGGGTTAAGTATGTTCCAGTCTTGCCAGTGACAGCTACCTGCCCAGGTTGAGGGACTGCAGGCCCACAGGTACTGGAGCAGGCAAGGGGCTACGAGGGATGTGAGGCAGCACTGTGGGGGCTGGCATGAGATTTCTATGGCAACAAGGAGTCTGAGCACAGGTCATCTGTGGCTACAGTGCAGAAAGAACTCCTCAAGCCTTCTGTAAGTAAATGTGCCTAGAGCCTGATCCTTGTATGGTTGCTATTGATATATATGACTCATGCTGTGAACATAGAACTGGTGGAAAAGGACAAAATTTACGGTTTCTTTTTACTTTCCGGTATTTTAGGAAATATGTTTTTTTTTTTCTTTCTTTCTTTCTTTTTTTTTTTTTTTTTTTTTTGGTCAAAATTAAGTAATCCAACACAACACAGCAGAAGGATTCTGTTTTAAAAATATGCATGCTACAGAAGCTTACAAGTAATTTCAGAATTTTGCATCAAGAATGCCCTGAACAGCTTTAATATGATCTTTTGTGATAACCAAAAATGTTTATGATTCTCCCAACAACAAATGTTTTCTGTACTAGCATAGACTCCTGAAAACATAATGATCTCTAACACATCCATTTGATTTATGATGCTGTTATGAAAATCTTCCATAACTTACAGTTTCTGGAAGCAAAGGTAGAAGGACCTTAAATGTGTTTGACTTAAAAATTCTAAATTTTAAAGAGCATTCTCAAACTCAAATCTCATTTTTCATCATCTGTGATGCTTTTAAAATACCCAGATCCATGGCATAGTATTAAAAAAGACTCTTTAGTGTAATCTGACTTGTATGTCTGGAAAAAAAAAAAATAGAAAAAACACTACACAGTGATACTGATAGCCAAACAAGTTGGAGTGCACAAAAGTAGAGGGAAGAAAAGGTAAAATCTTATCTAATTTTTTTTTCTAAGACTCAGTGTAGCTGCTAACTAACTTGTGGCAACATGCTTTTAATGTCAAACAATTTTATTTGCCAAACTTTTCAGTAGTATCTAAGTAGTAAGCTAAGTATTATCTATTAGCTTCATCCTTTTGGTTTCCCTGGCAACTGAGGCAATCAATTCAATGACAGTTTCAGTGCCATGGAAAAGCACCAGCTCTGTTATGAACAGAAGTACTAAAAGCAGGTAGGCTGAAATCTGCTTGTCTGAAGAACATCTTTACTTCTTTTGCCTGTCCATTCTGTTTCATTAGTTCTAAGATGAATATTTAAGCACAAATCTCTATATACTCTGTTATGTTATGCTGGTTAGTCAGTGATCCTTGATGCTGATTCCTAAGGATCCACACACCCCAGCTGTGAGGACCTGGATCCCATCTTATTGTTCCTATTCTGGATTGTGTGCATTTGTGTATATATATGTGTGTATGTAAGTATATGTATGAATATAAATAACTTTCTTCCACTGTAGTACCTAGAAATGAGCATCATCAAGATCATGCCAGCTTTGTTCCAGGGAGCAGAGGAAAGAGATCTGGTTGTTGCTCCTTCCTGTACTTCTTTCCAATACAAAACGATGATGATTGGATTTTCTGTCACTCAGCCTGCCTGAAGAAGAAATTCAGAAAGCCTGCTCAAATGGTTAACGTCCACAAGTCATCCTACAGTTGCTGCTTCTGAAGGAAGATGATTTGGCTAGGGAGGTGTATTCCTCTCACATATCTGTTATTTTATTTTTTTCAGGGTCTTCTTTGGAGTCCTCCTAAAGCTTCAGGCTGGCTTCATCAAACCATTTCTGCCCGCATTTCTCTAAATTTGCACTGCATTCTCAGTACCATAGTACCAGCAAGCATTATAGTAGTGATATAGTGGTAAGATATTTGTAAAGCATTAAAGTGAGAATAGACCTTTTTTCCTTCATGTGATTTTTCTTCATTTTTGCAAAATCTGACAACTAGATGCACTTTATAGCAACCACCTCATATGCTGTATTTTTTCACTCATGAAGACATGACTGTGTCAAACACAACCACTGAAGCACAGGCGTAGAGGTTGTTTTGAAGTTCGCATTATTTAGATCCTTAAGAAAACTAAAAACCTCTTGAAGAGAGTGCAGAAAGTCCTTCAGGTTCCTGTGGGCACTGATCCAGAGAGCATGAGAATTCAGACAACTATAAATATATTGTATGGTTCACTTAATTCTGGTGAGCGAAGATGCGGAGTTCCAGCAGTGTCTATCTTAGTTCTACCAGTCTCTAAGCCTGCAAGCACTGCAAACATAAGTAAGATTTCTTGCAGGCTTCTGAGTTCAGCACTGGAAAAATCTCAGGTTGACAAGTCAGATTTGCTCACTGTCATGAGTGCTGGTTATCCTATCTACCCCCCTAAAACAACAGAGCACTGTTGAGTGAATCACAGGCTTTTTTGGGACTCTGCTGTACCCTGAATGCTTCATGATTCAGTTCCTATAGTTGCCATGAAAGAGCTGTGAAAGAAAATCAGACTCATGGCTGAAAACTTTTATATTCCAATGTAACAGGGACCTTGAGCTGATTTTAAATGTCTTCATTATTTCACTGTGGGACTCCAGTGAGGCACACCTTGGCAGAATTGATGTCATTTGATCTGAGGTGGAGGAGGAGTTGGCTTTTAGGCATTCTAGTGTAGTTTCTCAATACCATCTGTGAGTGTTGATATTTTGATTTGAACCCAGACTTAAGTAGAAATATTGTATGTGTGTATATGCTGTTCTTTCTTTGAGTGTAACAAACTAACTTGGATTTAACGGGGCACAACATTTTCGAAGACAAAGTTTCCCTCATTATCTTATTTTTATTTATTCACCCACATCTTTTTTCATCCTCCACTTTTTACCTAACTGTTCATGTTTTTGACAGAACTCGACAAGATGGATCCAGGTGCAGCCTTTGTTTTCCTCATTCCTTTCCCATGGCCATTCAAGATGAATAGCAGTTAGAGAGAATTGCATATTGTATAGTGACCCAATGTTTGTGTGCTCAGTGAGCACATTTTTAGATATAATTGCAAATGACTACAGAAAACATAAATTTTTGGCTGACAAATGTAGATGCCCCTTTGCTGAAGGACTATGCTCTACATTTTTTTTGCCTATGCAGTGTCTCAGAATGCATTTGCAGGTTTGCTAATTAGAAACATTCTTCATTCAGTAATAACAGAATTATAGAAGCACCAAGGTTGGAAAATACCTCTAAGAAGATCCAGTCCGATCGTCCACCTATCACCAGTATTTCCCACCAGACCATATTCCTCAGTACAACATATAATGTTTCTTAAATCCCTCCAGGGATGGTGACTCCACTATCTCCTTGGGCAGTCCATTCCAGCACCTGCCCACTCTCTCAGAGTATTTCCTCACGTCCAGTCTGAGTCTCCCCCAGCACAACTTGAGGCCATTCCCTCTAGTCCAATCACTAGTTACATGAGAGAAGAGGCTGACCCCACCTCACTGCAACCTCCTTTCAGGTATTTGTAGAGAGTGATAAGGTCACCCCTGAGCCTCCTCTTGCCCAGACTGAACAATCCCAGCTCCCTTAGCCACTCCTAATAAGACCTGTGCTCCACATCCCTCAGCTTCATTGCCGTTCTTTGGACACACTCCATGGCCTCAAGGTCATTCTTGTAGTGAGGGGCCCAAAACTGAACAAAGTACTTGAACTGTGTCCTCACCAGTGCTGAGTTCAGAGGGATGATCACTTCCCTGTTCCTGCTGGCAACGATATTTCTGATACCAGCTAGGATGCCATTGGCCTTCTTGGCCACCTGGGAACACTGGTGGACCATGTTCAGCCAAGTGTCAATCGATATCCCCAGGTCCAGTTCTTTTACACAGTCCTTCAACCACTCTGCCCCAAACCTGTAGTGTTGCCTGGGGTTGCTGTGGCTGAAGTGCAGGACCCAGCACTTGGTCTAGTTGAACTTCATCCCAGCTACCCAGCCTGCCCAAATTGCTCTGTAGGGCCTTCCTTCCCTCAGGCAGATCGACACTTCCTTACTGATAACAAAAAGGAAAAAAAATCAATATTGACATTGAAATAATTAGTCTATAAATATTGCCATTTGAGGAATTCTTTAGCAATTCATCTCAGTCAATAATTTTTTGGGCCTCTCCAAGTATGTGTAAATTTCTCCACATAATTCTTATAAACTTCAGGGAAACTGTTAGAAAACAATATGTATTTTAAGATGGGATATTCTCATCTCCATGCGCCTGGAATGAAATCTATTATTCACCATAAGCGCTTCAGATCAGGTCTGCATTGTTCCTCTTTTGTGATGACAGAGAAGTACAGTTTATAGGTGGTTGATGCAACAACGTGTTTTTAACAAAAGCAGTCTTAAAGTACAGTTTCACTTGACATACAGACACCATAGCTGACAGTATGGCTCAATGGACACACCTAAAAAAAAGGTAGGCATGAGTTAAAATGGATCCTGACCTTTAGTACAATCCGCATGGTCACTTTTCAATTGCCGATGTAAGAAGAGGATAAAAATGTGAGCAGGAAAACCGCAAATGACTCGTTCTTCTTGACCAAGAGACAGAAGACAGTGTGTACACCTCTAAGATAAATGTTGCAGAAAAATAACTTGCAAAGAAATTTGTTATGACCTAGTATTTTTCATGCCATTAGAGATGTTCTTCATGAATCAACCAATCACAGTATTCATTTCTGTTTATATTAAGGACAAGCCAGTACATCATAAGATTTCTGCTACTTTTGGGTACCTAATGACCAGTAGATCCATGCAGCAATAGAATTAAAGGACATTTATGGCAAAAGAACTCTGTATGAAACAGCCATGACAAGTCCAAATGTGATGGTCCCACCTCTAAAACACTTTCGGAAATGCAAGGAAAAAATTCTTTGAGAACTCTGCTTGAGTTTTCTTCTATTTTCATTATTAATGCTTAAAAATATATTCACCGTAGTAGCTGTGTGTAATTTTTAATTTCATTTCACCTTAAATATTACATTAGTGATGACATAATGTAAAATTAAGATTTATCCACCAACTTGGTGATATCATGTGATTTTATTTCCGTCTTTTTCAGGTGGATTTCTCACAAGAAAAAGAAAACAGAATAACCTCATGCCACTTAATACCACTGAGGTAATGCCAACTGCAATTAGTAGAAGAATTGGAGGAATACTAGCTGATCTCACATGCGAAATCTTTACCTTGTGAATTATTCTGCAAGACTAGTTATATTTCTTCTAAATAAAGTGCTATGCGAAAACACTGTGTTTCTGAGAAATATCTGTAGCATCAAGAGAAGTAATTGCACTGTTAGAAACAGAGGAGTGTTGGTACAAGTTTTGATGTCTTGTTCTCCTCCACTAACCTTTGTCACAGTGGAAGGAAGGGATGCCATTCAAAGCGACCTCAACAGACTTGAAAGGTGGGCCTGGGTAAATCTAATGAGGTTCAACACAACAAAGTGCAAGGTTTTGCACTTGGACTGGAGGAATCCCCGGCATATATACAGGCTGGAAGGATCAATCCTTGAGAGTAACCCTGCAGAGAAGGACCTGGGGGTCCTCATGGATGCAAAACTGAACATGAGCCAGCAGCATACTCTAGCAACTCAGAAAGCAAATGGTATCCTGGGCTCCATCAGAAGAGGGGTGGCCAGCAGGAACAGAGAGGTGATTGTCCCTCTCTACTCTGCCTTTGTGAGGCCCCATCTGGAGTACTGTGTCCTTCCCTACGAAGACAGGCTGAGGGAGCTGGGCTTGTTCAGCCTGGAGAAGAGAAGGCTGTGGGGTAACCTCATTGCAGCCTTTCATACCTAAAGGGAGCCTATAAAGAGGAGGGGAGTCAACTCTTTGAAAGGGTAGATAACACCAGGACAATGGGAAATAGTTTTAAGTAGAAGGAGGGAAGATTTAGGTTGGATGTAAGGGTGAAGTTCTTTACTACGAGAGTGGTGAGGTGCTGGCACAGGCTGTCCAGAGAGATTGTGGATACCCCATCTCTGGAGGTGTTCAGGGCCAGATTGGATGGGGCCCTGGGCAGCCTGGTCTAGTATTAAATGTGGAGGTTATTGGCCCTGCCTGTGTCGGGGGGGTTGGATCTTCATGATCCTTGATGTCCCTTCCAACCTGAACCATTCTGTGATTCTGTGATTGTAAGTTGTTCTTTTCTTTTCTCTCTCTCTCTCTCTCTCTTTCTTTCCCTTTAGGAACTATGCTGAATCTCAAGCAGAGTGTGGCATTAGTTGTGTAGACCACCTCAGCGTAGATTGTGTTAAAACAAAATCATCCTAGGTGCTCTGAGCAGTCACCCTTATCATGAGAGGCTCTGTTAGCTATCTTATAAAATGAGTAGGTTGGAAGCAAAGAACATGGAACAGAGCAAGAGTGAGCTGCCTACAACTGACCCTTCTTTCATAATTCATTTAGATTGGGTTCTAATCTAGCTCAGTGTGGTAGAAGAATGCAGTTTGCTTGTCAAAAAGCATTCACAGCCAGTGTTTTAACACAGAACTCTGCTGAAGCAGAGATGCCATTAGCAGAGCAAAGATCCTGCAAACATTTCTCTTAGTTAAGGCATCTCCTGTGCTGATCTTTAAAACACAGATTTTAAAGGGAAAGGGAGAAAAAGGAGCAATAAAGGAAAAACTTATTTTAGGAACTTATTACCTGACAAAAATAGGATCTACTGTATTTCTTCTGAAAAGAGCCTTAAATGTGTGCTGCTGATGGGTGAAACAGTCGTCTGCAGGTAACCACAGACAGTCTTTAATCCTATGTTGCAGCTTTGTAGTCATTCTCTGGGTTGCTTCTGCTTTGACTTCTGCAGCCTTCCTTCTTTTAATCCTGTGCCTGGATGAAGACTAACAAATACCACCCCGGTGTGGCTGAGAAAGGAACGTCCATTCCATCGGCTCCAGTTCTTGTCTCCTTCCTGGCAGGTGCACATCTGTGAGTAGCGCATAGAAAACAACAAGGTCAGCCTTTGGCTTCTCAACTTGGGTGTAAGGCTGTCAGAGTGTTGCAAACTGTCCTGTCAGGTGTCTTCAAAGCTCCATTAATTTATTTGTTTCTGACTTAGAGGCAAGTTAGTAGAGCTGGTAGTATATAGATACTATTTAATACTGGCCCTGAGTTAGTTGCAGTGTGTTTTAGATGATGTGATATTTTCTTCTTTTGTTTTCTATTACAAAGTAGTATTACAAAGGATTAAAATATTTTGTCCAGAAGTACTTGACAAGTATCAAGAACATAGTTTAATCT